>JACXGK010000663.1:0-10914 GCA_016801125.1 Novumbra hubbsi
CAAACGGCCTACCTGCATTTTGGTCCACTCCTTCCTACACCGTCACACAAGGAGATTCAAATCAGACTTTCAAAATCTTAAATCACTTGGTTGTTTCTACACTTGGATATCATCATTAACATAACGTTATATTAACATTAACATACTATAATTCAAACCTATTACGACCAATATATTATTTACATTTTGATAAAATTAAATAAACCATGTTTTACCCTTTTGGATTAGTAAATTCCGCAGTGATGTGACAATGCAACTTTTTGTCAAAGATTTACAACAAATGCAAAGTGCCTCTTAAGTGATTCCTTGCTTTCATATTTATTTTGCAATGTTTGTTCGAAATGAAAAAGAAGCCAGAATGTAAACCAATTTAAAAAGTTTTATTTGGAATATAATCAAACATCACTGGGAATGTCAATAAAAATATACATATATTTGAAGTGGTTCATAGTCCTGCCATTTTAGGGGGAACAATCTGTCACGGTCCAAATACATTTGTAGTTCAATGTGGTGTAATTGTGATTTTAGTAAACTGTTAATTTATTAATGCATTTATTAACAAGAAATTTTTGAATACTCATATTCTCAGCCATCAAATATATATTTGGTGGTTCCATTACATACTAATAGGATTTTTTCTCGCATTTGACAGTATAGTCCTACACTCTATATATCACAATATGTAATCATATTACTTACTTCCTCAGGTACCCCTGGACTTAGAGGATATCAAGGTAAGTGGGAACCCCCTTCGCCCCACAAAGGACAATGTCCCAAGGAAATTAGGTGCCACCTTAATGCCAACAAGCTTATTGGAAAATCTCCTTTCTGTGGACAGCTGTCGTGGGCATTCCAATTGCATGCTTCTTCATGGCATGTAACCTCTTTGGTCCTATTTTGTGTGAGAAAGCTGCACATTTTAAAGTACAGTAGTGTATCAAAGGGTATGGGGAGATCTGTCTAATGATCATGCGGTTTAATCATCGTGTTGTCATGGCACACTCTGCAGGCAAGTAGATATGTGGCAGAAAAGAAATGCTCACTCACACCAGACATAAACTTATGTTGTTTGGTCTCAAGTGATTATTCAGCTCGGGGGACTTTTTTTGTGATGGTGTGAACAGAAAGTTAATGCATTTGTTAGAATGCTTTTACAAATTTGCTGAAAATGTGACTTTCAGATCTGGGGAGACAGAACTAAATGTGGGTTTGGGCAGGAGTTTATGTTTGCAGTATCTAGGACAAAGTGCAATAAAGAAGTTTGAACCAAACCAGACCTGGTCACCTTGTCTTCAAGTCTTAAGTGGTTCAGTTGAACTGGATCCACCTGGGGAAGCACCATAAACCCCATTCACACGTAGAATATAATGTGACCATCACAAGTTGTTTGCTTGATTATATTAAAACAAGGTTTTTCATGTTGTCCTGAAATAGACAATAATCTACTTCAGACTTTTGAAAGTAATTTTCCAGATTTTTCACCGCATTTCCCCCCGGCCTAAATTGATTTGGCCACTTTTATTTTGTCCATCCAGTCGTTAAATAGATAGAACAGTAAACAGCACATCCCCATTTGGCATAACCACTGTTCTTCATCCCTGTGCATATGTTTACTTGTAGGAGAGCCAGGCCAGCCAGGTCTACAAGGAAGCCCAGGAATACCAGGAGGCTTGGAACGAGGTGAGCTAAACCAAACCTTATGAAGCTCTTGATATAACATCCCAGGACCAACCACAAACTAAACCAAACCTTAGGAAGCTCTTGACACAACATCCCAGGGCCAACCACAAACTAAACCAAACCTTATGAAGCTCTTGATATAACATCCCAAGACCAACCACAAACTAAACCAAACCTTATGAAGCTCTTGATATAACATCCCAAGACCAACCGCAAACTAAACCAAACCTTAGGAAGCTCTTGACACAACATCCCAGGGCCAACCACAAACTAAACTAAACCTTAGGAAGCTCTTAAAATAACATCCCAGGACCAACCAACTAAATAAGATTTCCAGGTTATCATGACACATTGCCCTGTACAATTTGGGGGGCCATTTTATTATGCCCTTGGAAGGTACTAAATACAAATGTATATTTTAGCCCTAAAATTGTCTTGACATTGTTCTGATAAACATTTGTCACACAATTACATAAGCAACTTCTAATGGAATTCCTGAATCAAATGTCCTAAACATTTCCTGAGATGTTTGGATAAGGTCCTCTGTGACATATTGGGAAATAACAGGAAAAAAATCGGACAAAACTCAGGGAACATTCTATGCCCTTAAATAATTGTAAAATCTGTGCTGAGCATGTCCTAAATAGGTGCTGCCATGGTTCTTAATGACACCCTGTAAACTTACATACAACTACACACATGTTTCCTTGAGAAAATCATTCAACTTCCAAAAGACTATTCAAATAAATATTTTGAGAATGCCCTAAATGGTTATGTTTCTCAGTGAAGCCACATCCAAACATTGTAACGTGCAGTAAATCTGAGTAAAACTACAGACATGTGCTTGAATCATTGCTTTGCTGTTTTATTACACAGTGTCGTCACACAGTGGAACACAGGGGCCACCAGGACCCCAAGGTATCCCAGGGAAACCTGGACCACAGGGACCCAAAGGTATACTATTAACACTTGGTTAATTAGGAACAAAATTCTGTGCGCTTAGCTCTGGTACATGTAAATGTGATAGATTAAGACTCAGTCAAAATTATCTTCTCATATTCCAGGCGACAATGGAATTCCTGGTTCTCCTGGTGTTCCTGGCTCTGCGAGAGGTGAACACACTAATACTTTGTATTCCACTTCAAAGAATTGCCAAATGTTGATCAAGATTTAACAGATGCAAGCTAATTGTATCTGACAGGTTCAGTAGTTTCGAGCCCAGGTCTCCCAGGCCCCCCTGGTTCACCAGGTTCTCCCGGACAACCAGGCCTACCAGGAATGGCCTCATCCCATTCTGATCTGCGCCAGTATGTCAACGATTATCTCAGAAGTGAGTCTTCAAAGCGTTCCACAATAATTCATTAAGAATTCCTACCTGAAGAGTGATCTGAGAGTTGTTCTATATTCTATGTGCAGCTAATGGTAAAGGAAATAGTCAAGTAAATGAGAGCTTCTGTGTATTTTGAGAGCATGATCTTCCACACTGCATCCTACAGTATGATCGTGGTCATGTATGAAACAATTTGGCAGGGCATTTATTTTGTCTGTAATGGCTAGGAGAAGAAATCTCATTAACTTGCTGTGATTGTAGGGGCACATTTTACATTTTACACTTCTCAGAAACTGAGGGCTGTTAGCATTGACAGCATTTTCTATCACCAACTACAAAACAGTGGCTGGAACTTGAATTTATGCTCAGACACATTAGGACAATGTGTTGGTGTTTCTTTTTTTGTAAAAGATTGTTCTATTTATCCTTTTCAGTTAATGCTAAAAGCATATCCGCTGGTCTACCTGGTCCCCGTGGCCCCCCTGGACCCGCAGGAGCCCCTGGATTTTCTAGCTCTGTGGAGGACATATCCTCTCATGTCATCGCATATCTGCAACGTAAGAAGCTTACTGTCCACTTGTTTTAGTTGTTATTGTAGCGGTAGGACCTAATGATTGTGTTGTCTCGTCTAAGGCTCAGGTTCAGGCTTTGGCGGTGGTGCACAGGGTCTTCCGGGCCCTCCAGGACCTCCTGGGGCCTTTAGCTCAATGTCTGTCAGCGAACTCATCGCCCTTCTGCAGCGTGAGCACTTTGTGTACTATGTCGTTTAGTAGACCCTTATCCAACGCAAGGTACAGCTGATTGATTAAGTGATTCATTGGCTCAGGGGATGATGTACGGCGATACATGACGGGCCCTCCTGGACCTCCAGGACCAGCAGGACCTGCGGCCAGAGAAGGCAGCACAGCAAGCTACAATCCGCAGGAGGTGGCCAACTACGTCTTCAGTATGATGAACGGTATGTAGAGATGGCTGCGGCCTCATCACGCACAGAGGATGGGTGACCCAAGTGTGTAAATTCTGCTAATGGCCAGGTTCCAATCCCTTCCATCATGTTTGGTGTTATTTCAGAGCGTGGTATTGTTGGTGGCCAGCATGGACCTCCAGGTCCACCCGGACCTCCAGGGTTACCTGGTTCCTTCAGCGATGTTGGTGGCATCTCCTCTCTGATGCAAAGTAAGACGTCACCCCCTGGGGTTTACAGGCATCTCCTGTGTTTCTGATCACCGAAATATGTAGCGGACTCCTCTTCTTCCTCAGATTCAGAGTTCCGTGCGATGATTGCACGCTCTGCCGGAGCCCCTGGTCCTCCTGGTAGTCCAGGTATCCAGGGCCCCCCGGGAAGATCATCTTCTGGAGGATCGGGAAGTTTAAGGATAGAAGATGTCCAACACTACATTCGCAGTAAGTCTGGTTCAGCATAGATGTTTTCCATCGTTTTGTTTGTGGTAAGAACTGACTATTTGTGGACATGTTTGACATGCATTTACGTTTTGTCGTAGGTTCTGGGATCAGTGGTCCGCCAGGCATACCTGGCCCCCCTGGCCCTCAGGGGCCACCAGGAATTTCTCATGGAGTACTCTCCTTTGGAGATAGCAGAGGAATTTCAAACCAGCGAGAAAGCATCCGCACCGAACTCCAGACATACCTCAGCAGTGCGTCAATCTATCCAAAATATTCGCCTCCTCACGCCCAGCATAATAAATCTATAATTTGTATTTACATAACCTAAATGTATTATTATTAATATTATTTTCTAAGTATTTGTTTTAACATCTTATGGTATGTGCACCAAGATTATACATTCATTGAAGAGGAAAAAATGTGTTGCTGTTTACCAAAAGAATAGATGTGACCCTGCAATAGTTAACCACATTGTTCTTTGTACGTTGATTGTAAAGAAATGTGTTTTAGCACACTCAGCCTCTATGTTACAAACCTGAAGCAAGGGGGATTGTCAAATATATCTGAACAGATATCAGTGCTTTGCCAACAGTTCTGTTGTCCTCCAGGTGACACTATAAGGCGGTCCTTCATTGGCCCACCGGGTCCTGCTGGGTCTCGAGGTCCACCGGGTCAAAAAGGAGACCGTGGAGAGCCTGGTTACATCCAGGGTGGTGGAGAATCTAGTTACCATGCTCAGGGTGAACCACGGTACTATTCTGAGCTTGAGCGGCACAAGAGTGGAATTGGGAGGTTGACTGAGACAATAGACTACTCCAAAGTTGCTGTGAAGGTCTCAGACTACATCAGGAGTGAGTGAATGCCTGCCAATGGTACAATTCATTGAGTTGTGAGGTTTCTGCTACAACCAAACAGTATAGAAACAGCTGGTCTTCTGCTCTTCCAGACCAGGGCTTACTGCAGGATGTCTTGCATCAGGGTCACCAGCAAGGAGGCTCCTGGGTAACCCATGGTCCCCCAGGGCCCCCCGGTCCTCCTGGACCCCCTGGGTACAGCCGTGTCATTGGCTCTTACGGCAACGTGACGGCTGACCTCATGGACTTTTTCAGAGGTAGGATTTCGGTCAAATTCTCTGTTTGGTTTAACACTGCAAAGTTGTGTATGGAATTGTGTTTACCCAGAGGCATTGCTGGGCCTTGTTGTTGAGAAATAGTAGCTGGAATGCTACTTAGCATTGCCTCCTATCCTCTGACATTGTGACCACCCTCCGTTCTAGCCCACGGCACTATCGTTGGACCTCCTGGGAGAATGGGACAGAAAGGAGACATGGGGTATCCCGGACACAAAGGAGACAGAGGTACAATTGTCATACAACATGGTTACGCACTGGATTTGTAACCCATTGAGACTCCCCAAATGAGGTCTTGTATGGCTGCTGGTAGAACTGACCAGGATGTGACAGAAGTATGTCATTTTTAACTGCAGGTGAGAGGGGTAACCACGGCCCTCCAGGACTACAGGGGTTACCGGGTCAGAAAGGAGAGAAGGGTGAGCGTCTCAATTTGCTTTAATCATCTGCGACGGTTGTGACACAAAACCAAGTACGACCGAACAAGATCGCTTTTCCCATTCATTCCGTTTTTTCCCCAGGTGACGTTAGGGTTGGTCGTCGACGTCGAAGTACCAGTGTTTAAGGTTGTTTAAGCATATCTATCAGATAAAGCTTTGTTTTTATTCAGCTCTTCAGTCTGCCTTGTGCATAGTCAAAATCAAACTTACTCTACATTACAATATCTATCAATATCATTCTGGTGTGGTGTGTGAATACAGTGGAATCATATGGAAATATAATGATGGTTCTTAAAAAGTGCATTTAACAGTCTAGTCTTAAGTACTTAGGGCCTGATATCGGAGTTGAGATAAGTTTGTTTAAAACCACTTCAATTAAAGTGACAGTTTTAGGATTTCAAATTTTACTATTTGATTGCAACCATCGTATTCATACAGTAAGACATTTTCTATATTAGACATAGCGGATTCTGAGATTCCCAAAACACTTACCATTTCTTAAATACTTGAATGAAAATACTATTTGAAATAATGATTTTTGTACCTAAATGATATCCATGAACCTAACCAAACAATGTATTTAATATATTTATTAGATTGTTACCATCCAAATGACTCTTTAATGTTCATGTTTTGGCAAATTATGTCCATATTTAAAGTCCACTTATCTCATGTCTGATTCGGGCCAGTGTGATGGCTGCTGGTCAGTGTTCTGGTTGCACTCTTCTGATCTAGAAGTATATGGATTTTTATCCTTTAGCTTTTTTTTTTTACCTGAAATAAAATATAATTTTCAAAAGGATAGTGAAAGTTATAGAGCTTAGCTTAGATAGCAATACAGTATTTTTCACGCAAAACACTTTACTTGGGCACAATCGAAACAGCCAATACAATTGTCATATTCTATATTTTAATAAATATGCAATGTTCAATAATTATTTACCATGTTTTGAATTATTGGAATGTACTGTAAAAAAACAAACTGAAAAAAAAACAGCATTGAAATGGACTCCGGTTGTTGACCAGGTTTTTGAGCATTTGGGTAAACAACATGAGTAGCATTACACATAATTATTAAAAGTAAACGGTTTGCCATACAAAGTTGTATTATGTACAGCACATTACGTTTATTAACAAAGACTTCATATAGATTTGCATGTATCTGTATATATAAGTCAGGTCAGGTTATATATATATATATATATATATATATATACACACATACATACACCTGACCTATACAATGCATATGATTTCTCAGTATTTTGACATTTCTGACACAACATCAAAATGCAATAAGCTCATGACACACTATTTTAACCCCGTACTGCATTATCTAGTAACTTGGAATCCTTTTGTGCATGTTTGAAAAAGTTACTCCTCTAAAAAAATGAACATAAAAAGATGATGATCTGAACCAACATTTCCAACTATCCCAATAGAAATCCAGCATACTAGACGTAATGTAATTATAACAGCAGTCACCCTGCCATGTGTTCTGTTTGGACATTTTACAGATATTGTTTAACCACAAAAACATTTAAATGACATACATTGATACAACATGTATACATAACTAGGAAAGTGGTAAAAATCAAATAGTAAGCAAAACAGACATATTTGGAATTGAAAATAAAAGTATACAAAAGCCATTGATACAGTCTAGATTTGGGAAGAGGAGTGGCAAAAAATTGCTTGTTCGAACTAATGTAAGTAGAAAATAACTATCTTTTTAACTAAGATACAGTCCCTTACTTTATATTCTAAGATCACATAAATACTGTAGTATAAAAAACTGCATATTTTGTTTCAGTATAAGTATGCATGCCTGCATTGAAACAGGCAACTACTGATTTCTACGAATCACTTTCTAGCTCTTTACACAGTTTTCAGTTTTCAGAGCAACATCCTAATTGTCCTGCCTGTATAAAAGCAATTCAAAATAACACATTTGCCACTCTGTTCAAAGTAGAGTTTTTTTGGTAAATGATGGAAAGACTAAACCTTCGAGTGTACCCAATAAAACATATAGTCATTTAGAAAAATGGAAGGGAGGGGACATGAGTTCAAATATACCAGAATATTTGATATAATTGATTGATTCAATAACTCAATAGCACATTATCTTAAATAAAATATAACTCTATGCATTCAGCCCTTTAATGAGCATTCATTACCGAAAATCCACATTCCTTTGCTTGATAGCCTCCCATTAACAACCTATGAATGAATTAATGTTAGCACCGTCTAATATGCATTATGTAATGTAAAGGTTTGAAGCTACTTCATGAAGCAGCAAGCAACTGTTAAAATAACATTACACACTAGCCTCTCCATTCTGCCCTCACAAACTACTCTCATACACATCCTCTTCCACAGACAAACACATACACACACAGACCATGTTTAAATTACCTTTTAGAACCAAAGCGTTATTTTTCTTAAAAAACATGTTCTCAAACCTCTAACCCTAGCCTACAGCAATTGGAAAAGGTAAGGCCTTTAACATCTGACTTGTCACATTTTGGTGATTTTTTGTACTGAAAAAAATACCTTTAACTAGGTGTTCATGCAGACATTTAAGTACCCTCTCAGTTTTCAGTTACGTCTGTGCCAAAGATTTACGCATAGCCATGCTAGGGTTCCAAGTCAGCCTGTTAGCTAGCTAGTAAACCAATTTTATTGTCAAACACAAAGCATGGTTGTCTCACCTGTAGTTACACAGACACAATGTTCTGCATGTACTGTTCTAACTGTTCAGCTTTTAAATGTCCAAATACAAATGCATGTTAAAAAACGATTGGCCAGTTATTCCTCATCTAGACACTTGATTGGCCAGGTCATCCTCCTTAAGGGTTGACCTGGCCAATAAAGTGTCTACATAGATGAGAATTTAAGTGGTTTATTATTTAAAATAATGGTCATCACTACACAAGAGCTGACTGTTATGTGTATGCAAGCTTGCATGTCTGAAGTCACCACCTGTTATAAGATGTATCAAATAATCTCAAGTAATAAGATATATTTTATGCTGACATACATGAGAATAATCAATTATTTTGTAATAATACAATTTCTCAGTGGAAATAACTATTTGTTATGGGATCCAAACAATTGTCACCCAAAGGGTGTGCATTAACATTCTAAATTTTTAGGGACATTTTAGTCTTGAGGAAGTGTATTGTGGCCTGGAAAACACTGCAGCATTAAAATGAGGAATTACAAATGAAAATAGACAACTTGTTTTTTTACCTTCATTCAGGTAATTGCTTAAAACAATGCTAAAAACAATAATGCACAGATCAAAAACAAGGTAAACAGTAGTATACCTGCCTGGTAGAGGATGCAAGTGGCTTTGTCTCCTACTCACAGACTTAGTAGACAAAAAAAAGGATCTAAGGGCCACCGTTGGACAGTTATAGAGGAAGATCTAGTAAGAGATCCCTTCAAAAGTCTTTCTTAAAATAATACACAGGAAAAGGCTCAGTGCTGTAATCCTTGCAAAGGGAAGGTGCATAAAGGACTGAAAACAAATGTGCCAATAATTTGGGTATAACTTAACTTTGCAGTAAATAATTGTATAATTAGATTCATAGACATTTATAATTTTGGTGGAATATTTTGAAGTGCACTATATCTTATGTTGTAAAATGCCAATAATGCATCACGTTATTTGAATACAGCAATTACCCCTTATCTTTATCAAGGGTTACAATAATTTTGCAGTTGACTATATGTGCAGGTTTGTGCGAAGCCATTACTTTCAGCCAAGAGCCACAGTAAATAAACGCTAGCCTCCAGTTGACCTGATGACAGCAAAAGACGAGGTCCTCCCCACCACCAGGGGCACACAGCCCAGCCAGTCTGTTCCTGAGAGAAAGTGCTGCACTGAGGAAGACTATGAACCAGAGTTGTGCACACTAGGGATTGAGTAGAACTTGGACACTCGGCTTTGGGTCGTGGGGTTAAGGCATTCAGACTCCCCGCTCATTTTGAAAAACACTTCTTGCTCCTGCAGCTTGCGTGTAAATTCCTCCTCTAAGGCCTGCATATGAATACAAATTGTGGTTACATTTATATCGGAGCAGATTGTCAGTGGACTGTATATTGGAAATTCACCACAATTGAGACATAATCACATTTCCTGGGAATACCTAGTAATTGAAACAGAATTCATGTTGATTTCACCGTTTGTTTTTTAAAACCCCTATTTTTTGTTTTTGTTTTACCAAAGTTGTTGCTATATTACATTAAGGCAAACAGGCCACATTCCAATTCACCACTTTTCTCTTTTTGTTTCAGTCATGGATTTAAATGCAATGAATTGGTGAAATCAGTGATCAGAGGGAGATCCACCATTATTAATATCAATGAGATGTGTTCAGGTATTCTGACACTAAAGGTGGATGACAGAATAGGTTGCGCAGATTTTTTCTCTCTTACCTTCTTCCTGGGCCGAAGTTTTTCTCTCCACTCCTTTAACTCCTGGCTGTGCTCTTCATCTAGCTCCTTCAGCTTCTGAGTCTCATGTTCAATCAGGATATGGCACTTCTCATTCTGAAACACACAACAGGAACAGGCTGACCTACTGGCACTGCAATGAATCTACAGTATATGCACCCAGCCCCCAACACAACTCAAATCTATATTCCTGTGTAGCTCAGTAGGCTGAGCATGGTGTTTGGAACGCCAGAGACTGTAGGTTTGATTCCCCAGGGGGAACTGTTTGGTATTGTATGCACCCAATACTGTAAGTTGCTCTTTGTAAGGGTACCAGCTAAATGACTAAAGTGTAGGTGTTCAGGGGAACAAAACACAATGCTTGATTTAACTCATTATTTATGGACGTGAGAAGATGTGTATATATACATATATATATATATATTTTGCATATATTCAAAGTCTGTAATGTCGCTCAGTCAGTTGAAAGT
>JACXGK010000663.1:11014-31345 GCA_016801125.1 Novumbra hubbsi
CGCACAGGCAGCTGGGGGTTCTAGGTTAGACTGTTACCTGTATGTCTGTCAAACAGCTGTCTGCCAATCCCCAGGATGCCTGGTAGGTGCGGAGGCCGTGCATCCTGGTGATTGGCAGAGAGCCTTGGTGGGGGGTTGGCCAGGGGAATAGTTGGGGTGATGAGACCAGGTTGGGTTTGGCGCTCTTTCTCTTTCGCCCAGGGTTTTCATGTAAGCAGGGTTAACGTTAATGTGTTGGTTGTGTTTTGTTTGGCGTGGGCTACGGCCAGACAGTAGCCGGTGTTAGGTAAGAATAAACCGTTGGTTCTACTTCATCCCCTGTCTGGACAATTGATCCTTTCCGCGTAGCCAGGTCATTACAGTACGTTTAAAGTAAGTTTTGGTAGTCAGACATTGAGTTAATAATGAAGCTGTGGGTGATGTATTATACCTGCTAGTAATACACATCACAGGCATTCTTTCTGTTGGAACAAAGGTGAAGGACTGTGCAGTGATGCATTTCTTTAGCCACATGTGATTTTAAATCAACTGCAGTTAAATGTTTTTGTTAAGAGACATTTAAGATGGGTCGACAACATTGAAGTGACAATTATACATATACCAAGACACTTTTGTATTGTTCTTTTTATGTATTCCTTAACACAAATCCTACAAGGCTCTAATGTAATAATAGAAAATATATGCAGAAGAAATGTAAATGTTGGTGCTGATGTAAATGCAACAAATCCCCTTTAACCTAAACTTATGTTGAAGGAAATTACAACAATGACCTGTTGTGCCATTGAGTAAAGCTCAAATTGGTCCCCAAAGTCTTTCTGGATTATATAGGTCTTTTCAAATAAAAAGAAACAGGGTCAAATCCTCTAGGATAACCTACATCTTTCTAAATTCCATTAAAATTAAATTGCAGGCATCTTAAAATATATAGCACAATTCAAAATGTATTATTTATGCTAATTATTAAGATAATTAGTGTATTACAGATTACTTAAATTAACAAGCTGTTATTAAGTGATGGCTCAGTTATGGCTCCAAATGAACAGACAACATTTGTCTTTATTGTTTCAACCATAATAACATTGTTAAGCACCATTAAGCATACCACAATAATTCTAATATTTTAAAGTATCAAAAAGGACAAGCCTACATCTTGAGTCACTCTCCTTTTGTATTTCCTAATGCTTGTATTGACGGACCAGTGAGGAAACAAAGCGGACCCCTGTGGTTGCATAGAGCTGGGAGTGTCACCTCTGGTCCTCCACTCTGCACCATAACACACGTGTGTGAAGATACATACAAAGAGCGCATGCGCGCGTGTGTGTGTGTACCTGAAGCTGCTGCAGCTCTCTGATGTTGGAGTCACACTGCAGCTGCAGGTCCCTCATCTGGTTCTCATGTTTCTGGTGCTGATGGAGTCGCTCGTTCTTCTGCCTCTTCTCTTCCTGGGCAGCAAACTGGAGCACAGGCACACGCATATGGACAGTCAATTATCAGGCCCTGTGTGCCTTCGCAGTTTCTTTAAAACATTTGGAGACGAGGTAAAGATTGTCTATATAGAAAAAAACGATCAAATATAACTTTGGAGTTTGTTCAATATTTCACAATCTTTAACAATTAATTACGTCTGCCGCTGTTGGTAATTCATATTATTATTCTATGTCCAATTATTTTACACGGAAGAAAGGCAAAATGTAAAGTCTTATGTGAGCTGAGACATTGTCATATGCACATACCTGCATCATTATTAGCCACATGAAATCTAAAGTAGAACCAAATTCACTTATGTCAATGGACTGATTTCAGGTTAAACAATTACAAATTATTTCAGGTTGCGTTTGTAGGTTTGTTCAGTATACTAGGAGAAAGGTTGAGAAACACAAAATACATCTGTGGAAAATAGTTAACAAACAAGACAACTACCTAGGCTTGTGGCCCCAAGAAACAGCTAATGAAGTTAAAGCAGCCAATGAGACTAATCTACTTGGGCCTTGTTTGAATGGCCTGGTTTTTAATACGACTATCAACATCATCATTTGAATCCATTGGTGGTGTAATCTGGGCCAAGTAATGCATGTCTCCCTTTTCATACAGCAGCAGTATAGGACAAGTGTGCCTGCACAAGCATACCCAGACAAACAACAAATAACACCCAGAATCGTGCCAAAGCGCACAAGATTGTTCACCTATACTGACATGACACAACAGTCCGACAGGTTCAGCATAGGTGGCACATGGGCTCTTACACTGTTTCCTCTTTCTCTTGACTCTACTCCAACTTCCTTCCCAGGCCTGTCGAGCATGATTGTCTTATTGCTCCGAAGACGTTCAGTAAGGGTGCAAGGAAGTGCTTAAAGCATGTGTTATGTGACCAGGACAAGTGTCTTAGCAATATTTGTGTCCTGATTGGAAAGTTTTGGACATGTCCAATTCTGCTATATTTAGTACTTTTTAAATTCACAGAGACCTAAACAGCATTCGACAGGGTTATCATTATTTCTTATTGAAATGCTGCTGCAATTTGGATTCCTTCGTCTGTGTTTCGGGTCACTGTGTAAGGCTCACTGATGCCTGCAGGCTCAGGAAAGTAAAGAGCCCGAGAATGCTATGCTCACAGTATTGACTGATGTTACTGGTCGAATAGGCCGACGAATTGTTGCAGCCCTACAATCAATTACATTGATTTGTATAAACCCTTTTCTACATCGTTACACAGTTCCTACACAGATAAGCAGCCTGGAAACCCCAAAAGAGCAAGCAACAACAAGAAATTGATGCACAATGACAAGGGGGAGGTGGCTGGTCCTCTTCTGGCCGTGCGAGGTTCGGATAAAAGTACATTAACTTCAGAGGCCACATCAATATTCTTCCATTTAACAACGATTGGAGATCCATTGCCACAAGACTGATCCGATCCAGGATCGAAGGGTCAATTACAAAGGTTTGGAGGAAACCCAGTTGGATATCCGTTCTAAAGTAATCAAATTCATTTGGCATCCACGCAGACCTCTACCTGTTTGATCTTCTCTCTCTCCTGCTCTGGAGTCCCTGGTGCAGAGGCGATGCGGAGACTTTTCTTGAACATGGCCATTCGTGTCTTGGCCTCGCCCCGCTGGATCTTAGGCAGCCGGCCTCTCTCCTGGGCCTGCCTGCTCTTCATGTCCTCGATCAGACGCTGGTTGTAACGCTGCATCTGCTCCGTTTCCTACGGCACACATTTCAATACGTCACCCGGATCCACGAAGAAAACGCTTTAAAACGAAAGCTCGAACGTTTCTGCACTCATCGCAAATTACGTAGTAACGCTATGGCCGCCTCATAACTGATGGAAGTCCCATAACATGGAAACAGGGTTTGGTTAGAAAGTCCCAGGAATTTTACCTTCTCATGTCTCTTGAGCAGCTGGTGTCTCTGCATGAAGTACTGGTCTTTGAGCTGCTGCTTGAGCAGCTGGTGCTTCTCCTGCAGGTGGCGCTCCTCCAGCTCCCACATGGCTGCCTCTCGAGCTGAGGGAGGAGACGAGAGACATAGGATGGAATCACACTTACATGCACACACAAACGTGCATATCCAGGCAGCATTGCCAGTAAAGACCACTATCCTGTAAGGGTAATAGTTAAGCCATTCAGGAAATTACATCACTCCACTGACAACTTCTCTATTTACACTCTTCTTTCACGATCACATCCTTTGATAGCATTTTAGTGCTTCTCCATTTACAGGGCTGAAAAGGAAATACCTTACTTAAACAAGCATTAAGATTCAAAAAGTATTAAGAACATGCTGTGTGTGTGTGCTTTATTAAAAATGTAAACATTAGGGCCTATAGAGAAGGCAAAATGACTTCAATACATGTTGGAAAGACAATGGTTATTGGTTACGAGAAAGAGATCCATCCAGGGTTTTTATTTCGGCGTGTTTTGGGGGATAGGCAGATCTAGAAGGCTCAATCAACTATTGGCCATGCCTTCTGCATGGATTCAAGGCAGTATTTTGGTGGTAGAGTAGAATAAACTACAAGGCTGTGACTGTGTCATTCACTGGCCATCTTTAAGAATGTTTTGGGAGCCCCCCCCCCCTCTTTAAGTAATCTCTTATATATATTTATTTATTATTATTGCCACCCTAACTCCTCCTACAGTTTTTGCTCTACGGAGACATGACAGATATCAAAACTTGCATCTCGTTTCCGATTGTGATTCTATTTGTGGAAGGTTTCGTTGCAAGGTTTGAAAAATATTCATGTTTTTGTGGCAAAAAACTTAGCCACACTGGCCAAAGGGTAGCTAGCCACAATGAAAGCCAGTTGCGTAGCATCCTACATAAGCAAACTTTCCAAAATGAGACCATGCAAATGGCTGCCGGATCTGAAGTTTGCTAGTAAAGCTAGCTAGCTACGGTACTGTTTATGCAGTGACAACAAAATGTCACTGACTTTGACAATGGGATTTACTTTGTCAAAGGTTGGGCTGAAATAATTTTTGCTACCTTTTTGCCAGCTATTACAATTTTTTTTTTTATAGAAATGAACTATTAATAGGTAAATACTTAGTTCTTAACTGATTTATTTGGCCGTTGTTTCCGGTAAGTTACATTCTAATTTGAGCCCTCTGAATTATACTTCATGTATGAAAAGCTCTCTGTGGTTCTGCATATCTCACCTCTCATGAGCTGTTGTTTGTGGTTGAGGCAGTCTTTCTCAATGGTAGCAATCTCATGTTTGTGCTGCTGGATGATCTTTTTCAGGGCTCCATCCAATTCCTGCTGTTGCTTCTGTAAAAACTCCTGCTCCTGAGGACGTTGTGAAGCGGATAGAGTGACATGGGAAGGGAGGGCGGTTAAGGTTAGAGGGGGGGGTGAATAGGTGGACAGGAGGGTGATGGATTATGTAAGGGAGTGATGTGAAGTGTGGATCAAGGGAAGGAAGGGGGCAAGGTGGAGGAAAAAGGTGGAGGTGGTAGAGTGAAAGATTTTAGTAGAATTTGTAGAAAGGAGAACAGAGAAGGAAAGAGGCAAACATTAGTGTTTTTATCTAGTGTGCATCCCCCCAGGGAGAGTCAGAACACCACCATGAACACCACTCCATCACTAATACAGACCAATACAGGACAGTACTAGTACACAGTAACTTCAGTAAATAAGGCAAAGAGAAGTCATGGAAATGATACAACATTCGAGGAAATGGATGAAAAGCAAGGAACATTTTTACAACACAGTTGATATCCACATTTCTCATATATGACGACATCTAAATTGACATTCACAGACAGAAGAAAGAGAAAATGGAACATCATTAGATTTATATATTGGGTTATTTTTGTTGAGATGTATGTTTACATGAGTTTTAAACATGGTTTATAACTTGGTCATGCTTTCCTGAGACAACATAAATGAATACATTTCAGTAAATCATTATTAAGTATAACAGTGATGCATTCTGTGTTTTTTCTTATTAGGTTATACTTCCACAATATCTAGAATATAATACATATGCCTTTATTAGGTTGTAAACTGGAGTTACCCAAACCTAACCTCCACTTGCTCACATTAAACAAAAATGTGTTCAGAATATTCAAAGTTTCAGTTCTGTTTTTTAGGGGTGGGGACAGGACACATGGGTTTTTCTATAAACTCGGCTACCAGTGAGCATTTCTTGTAGTGTTTAGATCTTACAAAGTCATTAATAGCAATGTTTCATTACGGAACATAGAGTCTATATCAAAAGTCTTTATAATCTGTAAATGCAAATTGAGACAGCGGCTTCATAAAATGCATTAAATTTAACAAATCCATTACACATTGAACTTGATAATGTCAAATCTTTCTATTTTGTATTGAGATCACAGAAATGCATTCACTTCTAGGCCATTGGGATTATCTCAGTTGCATTCTTCCCCTCAACACTTCGTTTCCAATGGGTTTTGAGAAAGCAACGACAGGAGAGGACATTAGGCTTATTCATTCCACATCTTCCTCTCAACACTTTGAGGGAGGAGTGAAGGTTTTGATAGCTTGAAGAGTTAATTAACATTATTGACTATTATCATAATTTTCTTGACATAACCAATTGTATTATATTATTGTATTATGATATTAACTATGAACAAATTATAGAAATGTGTCAGGAATGTTTAGCGAGGATAAAATACAGAAGTTGATTAAATCACAAACAGACCAGGTTAACATTAATACCATTAGATGTTACAATGTTTCTACCTGGACCTATGGCCATATTCTCTCTACATATTCATGCTACAATATATACATATGTATGTATATCAAATCATTATGAAATGTTTACCCTGATTTTACACCTTGGGCCATTTATTTATAGAAAGACCCATCCACAGTAATGTTACGCGGGAGAAGAAAAGCACTGCACCAACACAGTGACAACACGGCAACACATCAGCACCCTCCTGATCACATGTGTCGCCATGCGTTGTCCATGACAGGCACATGTGACCAGGAGGCAGATAGAGATTGGAGGGAGTGACAACTTACATCCTGCATCTGAGCGTTGAAGAGAGCACATGAGGACAACTGAAAAGACTGTATCATAACCTGGGCCACCCCCTGTTGAGGAGAGCACACAGCGCACTCATCCAGGTCAGGGCCACAAGCAGAGGAACACACACTCTACCGAACACACGGCGGAATTAGACAGACGGCCAAACGCCAAGACACAGGCTAAGAAAAACACATGCACACACAAACACACAGAAATACACGCCACACACAGAAACGCATACTCAAAAACGCTCCTTCGGTCAACACAAGAAGTCAAAGGAACAAACTCATGCATACTTTCACAATCACACAGAGACTCTATATCTTAATGTCTAAACCTAATCTTTTTTAGAGATAGACTGTTTAAAGCAAGATTGAGGCAAATGGCTTAGTAAAAGAACAAGTCAATTAATTATGTTATTCAGGTGCATAAAGAATACCAAACCTCCTTCTCATGCATGGTCATCTGGAGTGGCCTATTGCCATTGGTCTTTAAACCAATGATATCCCAGACATCCCATCCATCTGATCTAC
This sequence comes from Novumbra hubbsi, assembly GCA_016801125.1. Taxonomy (NCBI): domain Eukaryota; kingdom Metazoa; phylum Chordata; class Actinopteri; order Esociformes; family Umbridae; genus Novumbra; species Novumbra hubbsi. The sequence continues at coordinate 18,056 of JACXGK010000663.1, forward strand.
TGGTCATATGGAGACATCCCATCCATCTATCATGGTCATATGGAGTGGCTCATGACAGTGGTCTTTAAACTAAGCCTGGGCATCCCAGACATCCCATCCATCTGATCTACTGGTCATATGGAGACATCCCATCCATCTATCATGGTCATATGGAGTGGCTCATGACAGTGGTCTTTAAACTAAGCCTGGGCATCCCAGACATCCCATCCATCTGATCTACTGGTCATATGGAGACATCCCATCCATCTATCATGGTCATATGGAGTGGCCTATGACATTGGTGGGTATCCCAGACATCCCATCCCAACCAGGCTTTATTAGTCTTTTCTATTCCAGCGAAAACATATGGTACTGTGTTATATGTCCATGCTATCTTTTTGATTGCATCCTTATTTGATGGTCGGGGAAAGAAATAAGCAAACCAACTCCTGCAAATAAACAAGGAAACAAGTAACAAAAATAAAGTGCAGATCCTCATAACATTTTTCTGATGTATTTGTGAGGAGGTGTGTTTCAGGATAAGAGAGCAGGTTAGGGAACTATGCGTGCATGTGTGTGAAATAGAGACCTGGTGGAGATTTACCTCTGCAGTCTGAATGAAAGAAAGGTCTTCCTTTAAGCGTTTCAAAAGATCTCTCCTCATGAATTTGGGTGACTGTTCAACTTCCTGTTTCACCTATAGTGTGGAAAAACTGGGAGTTTTCTAGACAGCTAATTGTATTTTTGTTTATTAATATCCACACACCCGAGTTTGATTATTTGACAATTTGATTATTATATCTCCAAGGGGTCAGTGTTTGATTGAAGAAGGAAATGTTTAGCAATCGATTAGTATAAGAGTTAGTACAAAACCTTAAGAGGGTAATGAGTTGATTCGTTTCGGTTAAACATTTTTACTTGATTCCTGTATAATTATATCAGCATGCAGTGTTATAATAGAAAAATACTATATAAAAGAGTCCCTGTTTTTATCTTCCAACCATGCAAGTGTTAGAGAGGGTAAAATGTGAAGTAATGAATGTTTGCACAGAACACAGTGATCACTAAGCAGATGCACACTACGAATCCAGTCTGTGAAGACACACTTTAGCTGTAATGACAGACAACTAAGGCAGTTTTGTTGAGAAATGGCACAAAGATAATTGTCATAGATTTCTCCAAACAACATTTCTTTGGTCGGAACATTCTTTTGGGACATCGTGGTATTTTAATGTGCATCATACTTTGGATCACTGAGCAGTATGGAAATCCCCAATAGGAGAACGTCTAAACTGCTAGGATAACTTCAAAGAGCCACTGAAGTGTTTAATCAAAGTAGTAATCCTCAGAGCCTATTACCATATCAGGATCACCCATAGTCCATCCCATCACCAATCCCAAATCACACACACTCACACAAGATACTCGCTTGGTTACTTACATAGAAATACAACACAGTCAAATACATTTGTGGAATTATATTACTTAGAATATACATATAAATAGAAATATAATACAGAATGTAATTTAATAATAACTTACACAACAATGTCAGAAAAAAAATATTTTAAAGATTGTTAATTGAGCCGTTAGCCATGCATGTATCATATATATGGTAACATCACCAGAGAGTCAGTTAGGCTTGACCACAAGAATTTCCCAAGAATACTTCAGCCACATGATCCCGGATGGCGAATTAAGTTATGAGCAGCATGAATTGTAGTTTAGCCCAACTACATTACTTGACCTCCAGACAAAAGAATTATGCACAGTATAGAAATACACAGTATAGAACTTGGCATAAAAAGCCAACATATTTACAATGCAAGTGGCATGGAATAAAACACACCCTTGCCCGTCAGAATGAAGCTTTGCACACGAAAGCTGTTGAGTAGAGAACCACCAGCCAGAAAAAGACATGGTAACATCCAGTTAAAAACCATTTGGAATTATTATGTAAAGACAACAACAGCTAAGCAAAATGAGTTTATTTTGATATCAGCGCACCAGCTCCTGTAAGCAAGACCCAGTCCACCGCAGTATCATGCACTGTCCATTCATGACAAAGAGTTGACGCTTTGAACATGCACAGCCCAACGTGACACATGACGCCCCCTTACCTCCTTCTTGCGGTTCTTGAGCATGTTCTGGAACTTGGAGAGCTCCTTGTCCTGCTCGGCCTTGATGCGCTTGGCCTCGTCCCTCAGCCGATTGGTGTGGTCCTGCTCCAGCCTCTCGATGGTCTGCTTCTGCTTCTTCTCCAGGCTCTCCACCTCCTGGTCGTACTGACGCTTCTTACCCTGAGGGGAACACAAAACCCATGGGGCTGTTAGCATCACTCTTTACGCTCCGTGTTGTGTGATGCCTTGAACCAAGAACAAAATGGTACTTTTGCAGTGCCCTCCAGAAGGCTTGTCATCCATGATAAAGATTAGCAAGAAAGGAAAATTGCAAAAACTGAAATTGCTGTTTATCAGCCTTATTTTATACTTCAAATATAAAATAAATCTAATCTATAACTGAGGACAAATTGTTCACACCAAAACAATTTGTTAAAGAATAGTAAAAAAAGAAAATTGGGCACCCTTAGAAATTTGTATGTGCCAAATATAATATAAAATTCTTCCTAATTGATATATAATTTGTCCAAGTTTTCAGAGTCATGTCAACTCGTATGTTTTGATTCATGCCTCTGTTTCACTAGGATATAAATATCAGGGGATACAATTCAAACTCTTATTCATCCAGCTATGTAACCTTGTTTGAAAAGCATCATGGACTCGGTCAAGTACCATGATATTTTACAGCAAAATCTGTCTGAACACAGAATAAAAATAAATAGGAACATTGTACTGTCCCAGTGTTTACAGATGGTCCTGTATTTACACAGGATAACAACCCATTGATACGAATAATTTTGTTTCCAAAGGGTCCCTAGACAACAACACAAACACAGATAGACCCAGTATCATGGGTGACTCACGCTCATCTCTTGCTCGAAGCGGCGGTATATCTGTTCTCTCTGCTGCTGCAGCTTGTTGCTGAGTTCCTGGTGGGCTCTCTGCTCCTCCTTCTGCAGGAGACGCAGCTCTCGCAGCTCCTGGCGCCTGAGAACACAACCGTTATTAGACACATTTACACCTCCAACAAATTACCTGTACAGCATGCCATTCAAGAAGATATGGAATCTTCCATAGGTGAGTCAAGTCCCAAATGAATCCAATAAGAATAGGAATCCAACTTAAATAGATTCAAAATGAGATCAATCCAGTTCTCAGAGCAGAGGATGACAAAGCGGGTAACTCAAGGACAGAGAACAAAGAAATCATAGATTCATAACAAAAAACCTATAACCATCCTTATGGATCAAGGCTACTGAAGAGCACAATGGCCTGGCAAAGTTATTCATTCTTAAACCTGTCTTCAGGGACTGGCAGACATTTTTGTAGTAGCCCTAAATCAACATATGACTCAGCTGAACAAAAATCAAACGTGATCAATTGTTTTCGAGGTTTTCAATCAGGTAGGCTAGCAATGTGCCAGTCCCTGGCCACACTTGGTCTAAGTCTCTGCCTCAAGGCTGCACCATTGTGGGCAAAAGTTCAAATCCTGGTTGTGGCATTCCTACATAGTTTGAAAAATGTCTCATCACTGTCCGTTAGGAATAAGAAGTATGTCAGGCAAGACTGCATTGTGTTGATGCGCTCTAGGGCTCTTTGTATTGGGCCAGATCCCAACAAGCTCAAATGTGGTTGTTGGCCAGAGAATACATTCTCCTCTAAGCACCCATCTGCTGTTGAATACTTAGTGGGTTTCTTAAGGGTAATGGCTTGGAAATCTGTGAAATGTGCAGAGGACACATCGTGATCTCCTTGAAGAGATGCTTCAATAGGGACAGGACATAATCTCAAATAAGGACATCACAAAATTAGAGTGGGGAAAAACAGGGTAAATACAAATACATAACTGAATAAATTAAATAAAAGCCCAAAGTTTCAAACAAAGTCTACCAATCATAATTGTTCATTAATCTTAGTAAAAGCCAGGCCTGAGGGAAAGAAATCCTGGGTACTGAATGGGTAGGTTAAAGATTTTTTTACTCATCTGTTTTCACAAATGGCTGATTTGTCTATACACTATTTAAGCAACCCCAGGCTGGTGTTTTCTAGGGTTTGGACCAACTACAGGAGAGAACATGATGATGTGCTACAGGGAGACACATACCCTCTTTAGGCAGAGTGACATGCAACCTGTGCTTAACTAACTTGGTTTGTCCTAATCCTATGGTTCTTGTAAGCTCCCTCACTAGATTAAGTAGTGTGGTGTAGCATAGAATAATTTTTTGGCAGCAGTTTCTTCAAAACACCCGGAGAACGTTCTTTTAGACTCTCATATCCTCAACCGCCCCTCGTTGTTTATTTTCCAGGTAAAAGTCAACCCATTACAATGAGTTAATGGAAACTATTTCTGGCGGTGCTATGAAATGGGTCACATGCCATATTTATCCACAGCAGACAGGAGAAACCTACCTCAGGAATCTCATCTCCTCACTCTTGGTGTCGTTATCCGTGACAATCTTTGACGTTGTCACACTGACCTCCACTCCGTCCACCATGAACTTACGAGTCTTCTTAAGAGTCTTCTTCTGCCGTCTTGTGTCCTGCAGAGAGAAATAGATTTTATTAACTGAAGGGGGAAAATTATTGCCACTAAAATGGGGTTCAATTTGACAGTGCCACTTTACATGGGACTAATATGTACTCACTGACTAATGTTTGTTTTGAATTTATTACCTGTATGGAAATAGATCCGGTCTCTGCCTTTCTGGACAGGAAACTTGAAATGGACAGATTGAGGTCCATACTGTTGCTATCGGCTGCAGAACTGCTTGAGTCTGAGTCTTTCCCCACATCTCGCTTTGACATAGAAGGAGTGCTTTCCTGGTCAGTCTTTGATTCAATTTCACTCTCAGGAACGGAGGTATCATCTTCGGGTGAAGCGTCCTCATCTGTAGGACTCTTCTCCCCTTCCTCTGTCATTCCCCCCTCAATCACCACAGGTATCACATGCTTTTCCATGGATTCCCCACTTGGTCCATTTATTGACTTATCTTGGTAAGGTTCTTGCAGTTGGGTTGACTTCTCTTGGTCTGTATCTAGCAGTGGCTGCTGCTTTTCTTCTGTTAAGTTCTCCTGAGACTCCTTGCCGGCCTCTTCTCTTTCGATTTCAGTATCTATAGGAACCTCTTTGGAGCCCTCATCTGCATCAACCTTAGATTTAGTGTTGAAATGTGATTCCGGGTTTTTTATTTTGTCTTCATCGGCATTGGTATCTGTGGTTATATCGGCAACACCATTAGTGTCGGTTTGAACCTCTTTGGTCATCTCATCTATCGGTGTTTCCCTTTCAGTCTTCTTCTCCTCTGGTTCAGTATTGATCTCTGTCGACACAGTGCCGGGTTCCTCTGAAGCACATTTAGGGAGGTCCAGCAGATCTGTGAATTCAGTGGGAGGCTGGTGAATTACTTCCAATTCTTCTGTAATTGTGTCTTTGTCCACTTCCTCTTCTGTCTGCAACTCCTGTAATTCACCTTTTTCCTGCAAGACTGCTTGTGGAGTCCCATCCTTCATTTTCTCCTCTTCCCCTGTCTCTTCACTCTTCACAATCACGGTCTCCTGTGCTTTAGGGATCTTCTCATGGTGTCCTGCAAGGCGTTGCTCAGGTGTTGGCTCCATAGGAACCACCTTTCCATTGATGAATTCCTGCTTACTGGCATCGGAAATCACATTCAGATTCTCGACCACAACCCCGTCGACCTCTCTGGACCCCAGCACCTCATCAAACTGCTTATCACCAGTCTTGTCCCCTGCAGTCTCAGGCTCTGTCTTCTCAGTGACCGAGTCCAGTGTGGAGGTGGTCTGGGAGAGGGTCTCATCATCAGAGCTGGCCATGCTGACATCTGACGGTGCTTGCTGATGTTCAGGCACCAACTTGACACATACAGGGAAGACAGTTCCATCAATGCTGTTAGGCTTTTATGCCTTTTATTTCATTGACAGACAAAACCATAGGAGTTTTTGAAAACAGTGCAGTGTTCTACATACCAGAGTGGCATCCATCTCTTCTTCTTCCTCTTCCTCTTTGCCATCTTCCTCTTTGCCATCTTCAATCTCCTCTAAGACTTCTGCATTTGCCTCAGCTATCAGTTCTCTCAGAGGTTTGTTGTCAACTACATTGCTAACAAATGGATGCTGAATGGGAAAACAAAGTTTGCAACATAATACAATCTATAAAAGGAAGTAAATGATCCCATCGCATGTACCTAATACAGGGCATACTGTAAACATCTGCACATATTTAAAAAGCACTGTTAGGGTGGGGCATTCAGGTATTGTTCAGCGCAAGCAATTATAAAGACGTAATGAATACTTCAAAACAAAAAAAGCAAGTTTTACTTGCAAATCTTGCTTGTAGCTGTGTAGTTCCAGACACATGCTAAATGGCTTACCTGTAAGAGTTGAACCGTGCCCCACCTACGATCCACATTCTTATCCAGCGACTTCCTCAGAAAGTCATTGAACTCTGGCGACCTGTCAAACACAGGGGGACCCTTCTTTCAGACTATATTAGTGATTTTATTTGAGTTATTTGTCAAGTTTGTCTCCACAAGCTCACCAGCGGGAAGGCTGCATTAGAGTGGGTGGATCGGCCTTGGCAATTTTCAGCAGGACTCTCATGGGGTTCATCTCGTGGTTGGGAGGTTCAATCTGAGCCAGCTCGATCAGGGTGACCCCTAGGGACCAGATGTCAGCTTTGTAGTCGTATGGCCGGTCCTTCGACGTCTCACACATCACCACCTCTGGGGCCATCCTGGAGGGCCAGAGAAGACAGGTGTTGTGTGCGCGTGAGTAATAGTGGGGTGAGTGAATCAGATAATGAATTCCCATGTGCCATCACGTTGTATGTGAGTGGGTGAAAACAGGAGCGCATCATTTCTAAACTGGGTATGTCACTGCTGCAAGACACATTTTGTTGCCTTGACAATGAAATACACCACATAAAAGCTTTGTTAACTCACCAATATGGAGTACCAATGAAAGAATCTCTTCTCTGTAATGTATTGGTATTCTTAGCAGACACACCAAAGTCAGCTGAAAAGAGAAATTGATTTGGAATATAGTCATTTGGCAGTTCGGTGGCAAGGGAGAATGATTGAGAGATATTGCAGAACATGCAGATTGCTTGGTAGCCATTTGATACTAATTTGGCATTCCTGTTTACATAGTAGTTTAACAGAAGCTCATATTCTGAGCAACTAACAACAACTAAATCAAACATTTGTAATGCCACAGGATTGGAAAGCAGCTGCGGTCATCCATTAACCATTAGGCCCACAACCCTATCCTGTATTCAACCTCACCCTCCCACCACCCTCACATCACCCTCACAGCATCCTCACAGCATCCTCACAGCATCCTCACCTCACCCTCATCTCGCCCTCACACCACCCTCACAGCACCCTCATCTCACCCTCACACCACCCTCACACCACCCTCACAGCACCCTCAGTGCTGTCCAACCTACAATATTCCTTTAATAACAGCCAACATGTCTATTCTGACATCTACCTACGCCTTAATATGAAAACAATGAAACGTATGCATTCCATATCAACCCGCATGGCCCTCTAGATGCACAACAGCGGTCACTGATTCCAGCAATATGCACATATCTTGTATAGGTAAATGCCCCTTCTTCCTCAGGTCATTCATTAACATTTATTATTCCAATACTAGGCGTCCACCGGTAAATACTTCACACTGGTCATTCATTTCAGTTTGCTGCCACCAATGACTGAACAAATACAATATATGAGCTGCTATATGATTAATGCACGCTCAGAATGTCTGTATACTCTACGTGTCTTGCTGTATATAGTGTAATCTCTTGCAATTGAAAATCTTTGGCCAGATCATCATTGAAAAGCGGACATTTTATTTTAATGACTTACTTGGTTAATCAAAGGTGAAAATAAAGAAAAACAAAACTTAGGCGCATTTACAAGCTATTCCTATCTATCTGACATAGCCTTACCCAGTTTGATGTCTCCCTCTTGTGAGAGGAGAATGTTCCCAGCTTTTAGGTCTCTGTGGATGACCTTGATCTCATGGAGGTAGACCAGGGCCTCTAACGTCTGCCTGCACACAACCTGGATCTGAGCCTCTGTCAGTGGCCTCTCCAGCTCTGCAGAGGCAGACAAAAACCACACACATTCATTTAGTTTACAACTAACCTCTACTCACAGGCTGTGTCAGTTTTTGAACAACATGATATACTGTTTCCATTATAATACATGGTCAATTCAAACTGGACATAAATTGGAGTGATGGATATGTAACCCTTGGCGACTGCAAAATAACTCGGCTCCACCCTTCTTCTCAAAGCCAGCAGTCGTGACGCACCCAACAGCAGGGAAGAGTGAGACTACACTGAAACCCTCCTGTTCCATCATCAAACAGAAGACATCTTGAAATATTCTCCCTTTATAACATCACCTCCTACAGCACATACTTACATACTTAAACTGAAGGGCAGCAGCCAAAATGGCAACTCATTAAACCAGAAATCATCAGTTTTTGCTGATTAGAATGGTGACCTATTTGCTAAACGTAGAATGTACTTCAAACTTGAAATGAGTCATAGTTAGCCCACAAAGAATCGTTGTGCAATAAAGGGAAAGTATGCGGCTAAAAATAGAGGATAAGTGGTCAACTGAAAACCTCACAGTGTAAAGGCTAACAGTCACGTCTGACAGACATAGCTCGGTGGATGCTGGGTCATTCTTAAATGTCTAAATGACAAAAAAGGAAATGCAAGCTGAACTAACCTAGAAATTGGAGCCATGATAATTATACAATTAGAATACTTCAACTGGGTGTAGGAAACAGGCCACATTGGCATTGTGTGATTTTTATTAAGGACTGGTACGTTCCGATTCTTTTTTATTTGTTTTAGAAAATCCATACTCACCCAACATGACCGCATCAACTGCTCCTCCTGCACAGAACTCAATCAGAATCTGAGAGAGAAATTGCATACACAATGTTATGTGCATTTCAAGGTTAGACTCAAATCTCAAGATACTAGAGTTGTTATAGACTGAGACTTCACTTTAGGTCAAATTATGAGTGAAATACCTTAACAATAGAGGCAATAGAGGAAGTGGGTTTCACATTGGAACACAAAATGAAATTACATACATTTGGACTACGATTGATATCTATAACATATACTAGTTAACAAGACAGACCTGAGCAAAATAGTGTGAACGTCTCAAACCTCAAGAAAACAAACACCAAGCCCTACAGTTTAAAATATCTATTTACTTATTGTTAAATACAAGAGATTGATTTAAAGAGCAATGACAACCCCCCATTTTATTGTTTATTGTTTTTACCCTGAGTCATGCAAGGCATGCAATTTAGCAGTTAATTCAAAGTGGAATGGCCAGACATAAAAGAAGACCAAATCACATAGGACACAACGATTAGCCATAACATTATGACCACTGTCAGTGGGTGGAATATATTAGGCAGCAAGTGAACATTTTGTCCTCAAAGTTGATGTATTAGAAGGTGTATAACGTCTAGGATTTCTCTTAAAGAAAATTAACAACCACCAATGTAAGTAAAATTGGCTATAACCTTTATTTTAGAGGCAACACTCTGAGCTGGTTCTTAATTGAATTCAAGTCTGGGGGACGTGAGGGCCAGTGAATGGCACCAATGTCTTTGTCATCCAGGAGGCCACGCATTGTCCCGCACCAGGAAGAACCTCAGGCCCACTGCACCAGCTTAAGGTCTGACAATAGGTCTGAGGGTTTCATCCTGGTACCTAACAGCAGTCAAGGTAGCGTTGCCTAGCATGTGGAGGTCGGTGCGACCCTCCAAGGATATGCCTCCCCAGACCATCACTGACACACTGCCAAACTGGTTATGCTGGATGATGTTGCAGGCAGCATAACATTCATCACAGCATCTCCAGACTTATTCACAGGGATCCAATAGTGGACCTGCCAATTCTGGTGTTTTGAGGCTTATGCCAATCAAGCTGCATGGTGCTGGGCTGTGAACAAAGGTCCCACTAATGGAGTCTGTGTGTGACAGTTTGGTCAGAAACATGCACACAAGTAGCCTGCTGGAGGTCATTTTGTAGGGCTCTGACAGTGCCCCTCCTGTACCTCCTCGCACAAAGGAGCAGATACAGGCAAGCTGCTGAGTTGCATACCTTCTTTCAATGGCACATGTGGATGTTGCGTCTTTGAGGAGCTGGGCTACCTGAATGGGCTGCAGGTACAGCCTCATGCCAGTAGTGACAAGGACTGTAGCAAAACTAAATAGTAATCAGTAAAGAATGACAAGGTTGTCTGTGGCCATCAGCTGCAAAACCATTCCCTTTTTGGGGGTTGTCTTGTTGTTGCCTCTCCACTGCATCGGTTGTCACTTTAATTTGCACCAAAACAGACATTGATTCACAATTGCTTATGCTTCTTAACTAGACAGATTGATATCTCTAAAGTTTAATTGACCCGTTGTTATATTCGGATGATCATTTGTTCCCATAGTTTTTTCAAGCAGCGTCCTTCAGTTCATTACAGAGTATTATAGCAAACTGCAATGTTCCATGTTTATATGAAAACATTGTCAGTAATAATTGTTGTCAAAACATGCTTAGAAATAAATGTCTGAAAGAAATGTATCTGTCAATAAAGCTGCTGCATAAGCTACATCTGGTTTTGAAAGTGTGGAGACTGTGGATAGCAAGCTTTACTCAAGCAATTGAAATCTGACCACAATATTTGTATTACAGGAAGACATGGAGCTTTTGTGCTCTGCTTCAGTGTTCCTCCTAACAGGGGGGCTCCTATTAGCAGCCATAACTCTAGAAAACATAGCACAAATGAATCTTATCATCTGCCTTACTATTACTCATGTTATTGAGATGCATCTCATTTTATTATTAACTTTCACTGGTAAGTGCATAGTGCCACTGGTGAAACAGCTCAGTGTATTACATAATGTCATGAAATAATACAGATATTGAAATGTGGAACATGACAAGTCTCTGACCTCTGTATTATTAACCCTACTGTCACACACCACATGCAGCTTAGTTAGGACATGTCAGTCAACAACTTAAGGTATCCAATTGATACCAAAATCCACAAAACCCCGACCAAACAATGCCCATTCAGCAAGTGGAACAACAGAGATGAAAATAGTTTGGAAATCTGATGTTAATTACATTAAATGTTAACAGTGACAAAGTATACTAGTGTAAAAAAAAAAAAACTAGTTAACATAATTAAATAGTATACAATGATGTTTAAGTCTGAATACATCTGCACATCTGTGGAGATGTACTGTAATTAGTCACTACATACAAGCTGACATATGTCTGTCAGTGCATATAAACAGTATATAATGAATACATACAGGTTGAGTGGAATGTTCTTACACATAAAGTTAATGCTTGATAAGGTTTAAAGTTAGAAGCTACACATTCATTCCTCTCAGAACTTGACCAGTGGAACACACATGGCATTCAGTCTCTAAATTATTCAACAGCACTTTCTCTGGCCAAGGAAAGCAGTCCATTATGCTCCCATGGCTGTAGCCCCACTGTGGGGGATCACCTGATAGCACCTGAACATGACCAGGGGTCACATAGCAGAACAGTTGGTATCCAATGTGAAGTTTGGGGTTTGAAAGATAATAGGGGAGAACAGAGAAAAGGTGAGGGGGGAAATGAGTGAAATCTCTACACGAAAGTACTCGTCTGTGTACAAATGATGACTATCATTATTGCTGGCTCGTGTAATGTGTGACATGATGCATGTAGATCCATCTTTCTCAAGGATGAGATCATGAACACTCCTCCCCCACCTCCGGAGGATAATGAGAATTCTCTCAAATGTGACAGCTGTGTGAAATGTAAAACTCATTGTTAATCCACTTACCCACAGTTTGCTTTCATAGTAAAAGGCATCCAGCAGTTTGACTATGTAACGGTGATCGCAGGAAGCCAGGATTTCAATCTCTACCATGTAGTCCTCCAGTTCCTCCTCTGTCTTCGTATCAATCACCTTGGCAGCAGCCATGATTCCAGTAAGCTTGTTTTGGGCCTGAAACAACGAAAAAGAATGATAAAAGGTACAGTACCTTGAAGGGTCTTTAGAGTTCATGGCACTGACCAATGAATGACCCAACGAAGGCAGTTAAAAAAACACAATCTAAGTTAGGTTTAAATGATAAAAAGACCTGCATTCAGCATGTTTATATATGGTATAAATATTATTTAAATAGAACAAAAGTACCTCTCCACAGAATTGGGAATCTACTCTATTCTGAAAATGATTTGCCTGCAGCTAACATGAAGCTTTTCTGGGAATTTGCATCCTATATTGATTTTCACTGACAATTAAATGACTGTTTCTATTTTATTGTAATGCTGATTAGTATGAATAATACTGAAAATAATATTAGTCTCAGTTTCAATTTAAAGAACCCTGTTTTAGAGTGTAATGGAAATGTATGTTTTCTCATACAAGAAGCACCATGCAATCCAATTCCAGATGACCACAGATGAAGAGCAGTGGTAAATGTGAACCCATGAATCAACTACAGCATTCAAGAAAAGGCCACTGGCATTTTCAACATGCAGAGCATTGAGCAGTTTACGGTCACACAGCTAAAACTGATTTTCAAAAGTCATATATTTCAGTAAAAGTATTTATAAATAATTTTATTTGGATTTAAAACAGGACAAATTCCCATCAGTGGTTAAGACAATTACAATGTTGAGTTGTGGAAAAAATGTATCCACAGTTGTCATAAACTATATAAAAAAGCAACCATACAAATGAAAAGATATATTCCCAAGAATGTAACATCCAGTTCAAAATACTAGAAAAGCAAGTAGTCTAAAAGTACGATTAAGTGGAGATTTTTGTTTCATTTATGGCTTTAGGAACCATTAGCAAATAACAATGCACACTGGTCAAAGCTTTTCTTTTGGCTACTTGCAAAAGCATTTAAATGGAAGATTGATAAGCTATTTCATTCTCCACTTCCTCTTTACACTGGAAAGATATTTTGAGCTACGCTTCAGGCTTTATGTTTATGGAAAGAGATCCAATCGGAGAAGTTGAAGAAAAAGAGGGTGGGCATTTCAGGAAGGCAGACTGCTTTTGTGTGTCAGACTTTATATTTACACCCTGTCACACCCTCTCTTACTTTCTACCAGCCCTAT
>JACXGK010000663.1:31445-46804 GCA_016801125.1 Novumbra hubbsi
GTCTGTGCCCTATCGCCCCTGCAGTTGAGCAGATACACACTCAATACAGAGTCTGTGCCCTATCGCCCCTGCAGTTGAGCAGATACACACTCAATACAGAGTCTGTGCCCTATCGCCCCTGCAGTTGAGCAGATACACACTCAATACAGAGTCTGTGCCCTATCGCCCCTGCAGTTGAGCAAATACGCACTAAATTCAGAGTCTGTGACACTGTGAACGTATTGGCGTTCATATTTGAAAAGGACTCAATGACCTCAGCCTCTTTAACGGTTCATATCCAAAAAACAGACGACTGACTTTTAGCGAAGCAGTTCCAAAACACGTACAGAGATAAACAAATATAGACACAGGTCCAGGCAATAAGCAGAAAGCTATTCCTCTCTCAAACTAATAATGGGAAAGTAACTTAGCCTTGTGAACATAAAGCTTGGTCATATTGTCACACCCAGTACAACAGCTGTGCTCCACCAGCAGTCATGGGGTGCGCTCAGAACTGTGACTAAGATGGAATGCCAGGCCTCACCCCCTTCCAGACCCAGCCAACTGATTCACCCACTGCCGTTGGCTCTACACCACCAAAGCTCAGTGTGACAAACCCACTACAAGGCTGTGAAATAACACATGGCATTTTGAAAGCACGACAACGTTTCTAGGCCTTACAATTTAGGGAGACGTGGAACACAATGACTGAGATAGCTAGCCATGCTATCTTACAAAACATAGCTGTTTTAAATTGTTTATTTTAATAGAAATGTATTCTAGATGTAATGTAATGGATCGTTGACAATGACAAGAACATGATGACGTGAACACTGCAAAAGTCTTTAGTTGCCTGGGAAAATGTAATTTATCTGAGCCACTTATTTTTAACCATTCCAAACATTTATATTTATTTGTTTGAAAAACGCATTCAAAATGAACACAAAGTAACAGTAATACAATGAACTTTAATCAAAGTATTTTGCTTCTTTAAAAAAAAAAAAACTCAATATTTAATGTGGCCTCTCTTAGAAAGCAAAACGAAACAAATTCACTGTAGTATACCTTTTTAAGTATAGTGTAAAATTACTGGACTTGCTTTTTGTTTGGTTTTTCCTCACTGTCTCCCTGCTTCAGTCTTGCAATGTCCAGTGTATACCGACAAAAAACGTGGATGTTTTGGATTGGTCGTTATTTTCGAAGGTTTTCCTGAACCTGGAAACCCTGCACTCCTTCAGTTCTGTTTTGCTCGCTGCCACAACTACCTGGTAAACACAGGCTTAAGATAAAAGCTACATTTCTACAAGGATTTAGATGGTACATTTTTTACTTCTAAAGTGATAATGGAGTTTGTTTTATAATTATGTAACTACTGATATTGACCCTGCCTGTGTAGAGAGAGAATAGCAATGAATATTTCCAGAAATTCTCAGTACAAACTTACTGTAACAGCACAATTCAGAACAATATCACTATGTATGAACAGTTCCGTTCTTATATTAGCATTACTAAACAATCTATAATCAGACATTTTTGGTTTCATGTGGATTACCAATCTAACGTTGGTACTGCATCTATATCACATTTTGGAGAGGTCAAGGTGAAAGGCGCATGTGTTCTGCTTCTGTTCGCTGAAACATTTCTTAATTCAATATTTCTGCAGAAAACCATAATCTTATTTCAGAGAAGATATTTAACAAGCCGTTGGAAGAACTAGTTCACATAAATGTACTGTGAAACAAAAAAAAGAAATGCAAGGTAAAACAAACCATACAAATGTAGGTACAAGGACTACAATAATACTTTTAAAGATACCCACTGAGCAATATATATAAACACAGTTGAAGAACAGGGCAGAACCAAAGTTTTGAAAAAGAATTACTTTCACAAACAACTTTGGCGTGCACTGTTTGGTTTTGTCGACAATGTACTTCAAATATTATCACTGTTCCGGCACTGCTGGAGAATCTGACCGATAAGGCCTCCTTATCTAGGTAACTCGTCAACTATATCCGGCGTCCAATGAGGTTTTAGTGCCTGCAAGCAATCCTTATTTATCCTTATCTTCACATTCAACAAAAAGCTCTGCTCGGGTGACTAAATTATTTGGAGGTGTATAGCACCTATTAATCAAGGGAGATACTCAAAGTGATTTAAATATTAAGAGTAAAAATCCAGTTTGCGCATAACTTACATGTACCACCCACCCGATTGATGCATGAAGGGGTTAGAACCAGAACCCTCACCACACATAAGCTATGAGGTGGAGAAATGTGGCGTTACATATGCCAATTTTGAATGAGTGGGATGATTAAGTGGCCAAATGAAGAATGATGTTGAGAATTTAGCCAGGACATCTGGGTTAACAACCCTATTCTTTTTATATTCAGTGTCATTTATAAAATGCTGAAACAAGTACTGTTTAGGCAAGCAGTATCAGAAATACGTTATGTTGACATAGCCTAGTATTGTGAATAAAAATTCCAAGATTGGCTGGGCCACCATCAACTAAACTTGAGACATGTTGATGATAGGAGTAGAGTTCTGGCACAGGGAAACGTCCTGTGTCAACCTGTGCTGTCATCTTTCACAGGTCACCGTTTCTATCTTTTGTTAATTGCATTTCACATTTAAATGAAATATAGTAAATGAGTTATTACCTTGTACACTTTCCCAAAGGCCCCATCTCCCAGTTCCCCAATAATCTCCCAGATTTCCTCCGGGTTCTCGTCTCTGTGTACATGTTCATACTGTTTCTTTTTCTTATCAGACCCCAATTTGAAGATTTTACGAAAATTGAAGAATGAAGACATCTTTAATGATTTTCGTCAGTGGTCTCTCACACCAAAAAATAAAAGACAAAATAACGACTAAGTGGCTATCAGGCAGAATTTGGGCAGCTAGGTCATTCCACTATAGAGACAAGTAGAATGCAGATTATTGTAAAAAGCCCAATAAAACTCACTACACGCAATTACAAGATGTAAAACATCAATCGCGCATTACTGTAACATACAAAGAAATACAATGTAACAGTTTACGTCATTGGCTACATTTGATCAAGGAAATTGCCCGAGTGGGGTGGGCTTGGAATGGTTACTTCCCAAACACAGACAATAATCCTTAGATAATGCCACAACCGAATAAATAAAATGATCTCTGAATATCAGCATCCACAGGAAGTTCGCTGTAGCAGTTTCATACAACTACTCTCTTCAAAGACATGATCAAACGCGAGTCACGTCACGGCTCAACAACGCCTGGCTTATTAGGAAACTCCTCCGTGTTCACAGGAATCAAAAAAATACAAAGCGATAATGAAAAGTTTTTTCAGCGTTGAAGCTCTGAGAGTCGGTTTTCCTTCATAGTGTTATATCCATTTGTTCAAATTCCATTTCCTGTCGATTGGTTTAAAATAGTGGTTATTACCGAACCAACTTCAGAATTGATGATAGCACGTTTTTTTACGTACAAAAAGATAGACACAATAAGTGTTAGCCACAATAGTGTAATCCGTAGTTTTACCTTCAAAATAAACGTTAAAAACATTTGAACCATTAGAAACCTCTTCACGGTTATGTGTTCTGAGTGTCACTGAATAAGCTGTTACCCTCTTTCATAGAATCACAATCTCTAGCTGAGGCTATAAAGCCTAATATGTAAGTTAATAAAAAACAATAATTGACACAATCTGTATTGTGAACAAATATAGACTGACATAGTAGTAGATGCATCATACTCCCCATAAAACCTGGCAGACAAAATATTAGATAATGGGTTATTTTGTATTTCACCATTTTTTATTTCATTAGATATTTTAAAATTACTTCAAATCAGGTCAGTTTTTATCTTAGACATAGTCTAGCTCTTTGTCTCAGAATTTATTATAATGTATAATTATTATTTTACAATATTCCAACATTGCATAGCATTATCTTGTTAAAATGTATAAATTATTCTGATGTCTAAATCAGACATCAGTCTGAGTACTTTAAATGAGGAACTTTTATTTTGAAAGCAAAAGTTGAAAATGGTAGGAATCCACAATAGGAGTTTACTCCAGTTGCGGGCAGTTTCTTATAGTTACGTTCAGCTTCTGCTTTGCCTCCTCCTTGCCGTTTATGTTAGCGCGTAGATCACTCGTTGACGCGCAGCCGCAATTTGAGATTTTCTTTGGGCATTCAAAGCGTGATCAATTCCATCCAACCTCGTCCGTATATAACTAGTACATTCAAACCCCGGTTTCTTGACTTACATTTTCTTATTTGAGTTACTTAATGTTAAGTTCAGCTTCACTGGCCCTGTTTGTTTCTAACAGCTAATCTTAACTAAAATATTCCACATTAACCACTTGACTGCAAAAATCCTAGAACCACATATTCAAAAATAAACTAATTCACAGTTTGCAATTTGTTAATTCACATTGGATTGGTTAAATTTATTAAGGCTTGGATAGGCACACGCCCTGCCAGACAGCAGCACAAGGCACGAACTGCTTCATTAAATGTGGTTCATTTTGATAATGTGAGTTACTACGGTGTTATACGCTTCTTGCAATCACCTTGTTTTTCATAATCTAATTTACTCAAATAAACGGTCAGAAATAATCTGTTTGGATTAGTCCCTCGTAGAATCATTGATTCCCCTAAAATAAAGAAATAAAAAATATTTAGTAAACATGCCCATCAAAAGCATTATAGTGTCACTTCAACTGAGGCATTATGCAAGTTTTATGGTAAATGTTTGCTTGTTTTCAGGCTTGTTCCTGAAATAGTCTCACCAAATACATTGAACCTTCAACCCAGTAGAGCAGGAAGAATTGTAATGGTGTTCGCAGCATGAATGTACATCAGCAGCAAAAAGTTATGCCACTATGTCAGCAGGTACCAACATCAACCTACAATATTTCTGACAACTGGGAGAATCCATGTCCTGAAGAATTCATGCTCTTCTGAACATAAAGGGGTCCAGCACAATATTACAAGGGGTATCTTAATAATCAAGCCTCTAAGTGAATACTGAAGCAAATATTTCCCCCCCTTTTTGTCACGTTGTTGTAGTGTGGCGGAACCATATGCAGACATTTTGTGTAAAGAAAAGGTGATTTAATCCAAAACACGTAAAATACAAACTACACGTAACTGTAAACGGTAAATGAAAGGGGCTAACAAACATGAAACGATGTACAAAGAAACATGTAGAGTATTCACATGAATTGGAAATAAAATAGACACAAACCGTGAACTGTTGAGACAAGCACAAACAATAAACCACACCGGGTGTGGCTGGAAAATGAACCTAAGTAGGCTCCCCAATCAGAGTCAACTGAATGCAGCTGCTCTGACTGGGGAGCCCACAATGGCATGAAGAGGGCTAGAGGCCTCACAAAAAGTCTTGCCCTGAAATGGCCAGGGGCTCGCAGCCAGGGCATGACACTTTTAGATGATAGAATATCTGAATACATTTTACTCCAATCTATCCAAATACAATAATTCCATGTTTTGTCCTAAAAGAACTTCCCCCCAAAAATACGTTTTGGCCAAAAAGTAATATGGAAAAGAGGGGGCAAATGACAACAAATAACATTATCTTTCTTTACTGAGGGCTTTACTATAACTGGCATTAATGTGTTCTTGTTTATTTTACACTACTGTAAGTGACAATATATGTTTCTGCTAGAAATTCCTTGGTTTGTTTTCTTACTGCATTTACAACTCATATCTTATTTAAAAGGGGGTCCTTTTTGGGTTTCACTGATTTACATTTTATAGTTTTTTTGTTCCTTTTTATATTTGTGCACTTTATAACAGAGCTATAAAAACTTTAACAGTCATCAGTGCTTGTGGTTACTCCAAATACTATTTAAAATGTAAAAGGTTTGGGGTTTCTGAAAATGGCCTGGTATGCTGTTGTCCTAGGTTCAAAGGGAAGCTGATTCCACAGAATGGAGAAACCAGGACTTATTGAGAGCTACACTCCCAGATGTGTGGGGCAGCCACGTGGCCAAAGGTGGCAGTTCAAAGAACTACTATGCCATTTATGCCATCTTTTGGTTAAAATAAATTACTGCATCATCTCTTTATAAGTGGGCTTGATATACCCAATATATAAAAATCAAATAACGTGTCACTCGCATATTTTAAACAGCATAATTCGCATATCTGTTAATTTATAAACAGGCTCTTCAAATGTGAGAATTATCGGTAAAGGTACAGATTTGTATTTGACATTAAGTTCCCGGGCCTAGGTAGTACCTACCACAAGATGGCACTATTTTTCATTTAAACACCTCTTCTCTAGCCTCTCTGTGTGTCTCTATACCAGGGGAGGGCAAACTTTTTGGCTCAGGGGCCACATCAGGATTTTGAAATTAAATGGAGGGACATATTTGTTATTGTAATTTTCTAACCAGAAATGTTTTGCAGGCCAGAAAAGGGCAAAAGTTAAAACATACATTACATTTGTACAGTAGATCCCTTATAATGTGTAAATAGTTTAAATTCTGTCCCAGATGTATAAGAATGGGCTGGAGAGTTGTTTTTTAATAATTCCCCTCAAAACAATTTTATTTGGCCCTCGGGTCGTAGTTTGCCCACCCCTGCTCTATACAAACATTAAAGAGGTCTTATCTGTGTGTCCATGCCTTTATGTCATCTGGGCCAACATGGGTGGCACCACTGAGGCTGACATTATTTGGAAATAGTCCTTTTTACTTTTACACAATTTCCTGACCCCTCCTGTTATCCTGTTTGGAATCCAAAAGAGTCATCCTTTGGAATTAGCCAATTAAGGATTTTCAAAATTGTAAAAATACTAAAACTGGTTCATGGGGTTACGTCATAGTCTAATAGAAACATATAGAATAATCTGAAGGCATGGAAGGAAGAACAACAAGAGGGGTTGGGTTGTTTGTATCAATGAATACACGATGTGTGTTTCTTACCTTTCTTCTTTATTTGCATAACTTCTGTATGTTGGTACAATCAAGATTGTATTTAATAATAAACAGAAGATAAGGGAAACAATACTGTTCTGTGTAGTTGTTTCAGTTCCAGTATACTGACTTGACCCTTGAAACCTAGGGCCAAAGTTGTCCAGAAACAAACATCTGTATGACACTGATTGTCTACCCCATTTTCTGCACCCTAAAGCTGTGTGTATTATTACAAAGCACCAAGTACAGTAGCCATCATTTCTTTTTTTTTAAGAATTAGGAGACACAAGTCGATGGTGATAGGCCATGCCCGACTTATGTCTAATTTGTTTAAAATGAAGGTTTAGAACACTTAGAACAAAAAGTCGACATGATGTCAACGTTTTGAGGGAATGAGAAGTGAGAGTATGAGAGATTAAGAGGGTCAAAACAACTGCGCTCCGAAATGAATTAATTAATGCAGTACCATAGTACATTTTTGTTGGGGCTATTGATAGCTATAGTGCCTGTTGCGATGAAACCACAATGGCATTTATCACACTGATCAACACAGAAAAAGGTAATAATGTTAAAGGAAAAAATAAAATGGCCTTAAGTATCCCACCGAGCACAGTGAAAAATTTAGAGAATATGGAGCAACAGGCCGTCCTCTGGAAATGGGAGAGGGCCATTAGCCTGGGTGGACATCGAAAGGCCTTATGCAATTTCAAAGGAATTACAGTCTTCAGCGGCTTAGCTCAGGGACACTGCGACTATTGCAACAATGGCCTGGTTGCAAGCCTTAACAACTCATATCATCCTGAAAACATCATCCTCACTATGACGTGGAGTGGGGAGCATCGGGCTATGGGACGCAAAAAAATATTCCCACAGAACCTCAGACTCAAACGTTCAGCTTCCCGCACGACAACGACACAAAGCCCACAGCCAAGACCTGGCTGGCTTCAGGAACAAGTCTGTAAATGTTCTGTTGTGAATGTTGTGTTGCAAATGTTGAAAGTGGCCCAGTAAAAGCCTGGACCTCAATCCTACAGAGGATATGTGGAAAGAGTTTAAACACTGCTGTTCGCCAAAGGTCACATTCAACTTGATGGAGCTGGAGCAGTTTGCAAAGCAAAACAGGCAAATTTGCTAAGCTGTTGGAGACCTATACAAATAGATACATAGCTGAAATTGCTGCCAAATGTGCCTCTACCAAATGTTGACTAAAGTGTGTGAATACTTACGCAATCAATCATTTTCTGTTTTACTTAGAACAATTTTTTTGCACTTAAGACATTCTGTTGTGCCAAACATCCCATTTAACCCAATTCGATTGTTAATGTTGTAACACAATAAAAAATGACCAAAGGGGGTAAATACTTTTGAGAGGCATTGGGTCTTTTCATTATAATGTTTGAACGGTTTATGTAGGACATCGAATAATATTGATGTAACATTAAACGACGTTCTCTGTTCTTGCGGAAACTAGGCTATTGCAAAGCCCTACAAGTGTTATTCTCCTGAGACACCACGCCCCTCGTTCAGCACTGAGTAAAAATGTCCAACATGGTCCTACTCCTATTCCAAGCAGTGCTGGGACTGAGCAGTGCTCCATATGCGAACTCCAAAGTCCTGCCAACCCTGTGTTCATCGTTGTGTACAGTATACTGCTCAGCGTGAAAATGAATAGATTCCAAACTCTTGTACTCTAAAGACAGTTAGGCTACTACGACAAACTCCATGCGAGAAACAGGGGAGTTTAGGCATTCATTGTAATTGCAATACAACTTGAACGTTTGCCGATTGATCTGCCCATTTCTGAAAACTTACAATAGACGATAACGAACGCCCGGACATAGCTACGTTCTTACCAACTGGATTACATAATTATATGATCTTTTCAAGATGCAATTCCGAACTGTCATTGAAGTGAACGTTGTTGATGTGCAAAAGAGACGGAATCCCTCAAAACATTATGTAAGTAACGTTAAAATGCTTTGTTTCAGTGCGATTTGGGGTACTTTAATGGCTTGTGTTGCTAAACCATACGCAAAAACGTAACATTTAGTCCGAGCTTAAACTGTATTTTTTTCTTATACGAGTTTATACGAGTTCTCACTGTGGTTGTTTGCGGACTTTACAGTAACATTTACTGTGGTGTTTTTGTAGAGATTACTTGATTTGCTGTATTATAAATACCAGCATAGCTATAAACGAAATAATATAATTAAGCAATAGGCACGAGTGGGTCTGGAATATCCCCAATATAAGAGCTGTAAATAGGCACCTGACAAGGCATCGCTGATGATATTCTTTATATATATACCCCGTGGTTCAAACCCTGAATGCTTATTGGCTGAAATCTGTTTGTTGAAGGTTTTGTACTAGGGATAAGTCATCTTAAATTCTACAAACATGCCATATCAGGCACTACACAGTGGAGTAAGGGATACTACATATACTACCTCAAACCCCTGTATTATTATTTTTGCTATTATAAACTTATATCAAAGGAAGAGTAAAAGTTTTCACAACTATGGTATGTGCTGTCATATACCTGTCATATACCTCAGCCAATTGTCATTTGAAGTATGAAACGTCTGGTTGATTATGTTCAGAATACAGGGTTCATGCATTAATCACAATCCTGAAAAATCCTGGAATTAGGTTTTGTGGGCCAGTTTTTTATGGGGGGAAACAAAACTAATTGGAAAAGTAATATAATATAAACATTTATGTTCATGTATCTATGACTAATCACATTCTGATGCCTAAATTACTGTGCATGAACAAAATGCAACATTTTCATGTCATCTAATAAAAACAAATGCAGGTTTGCTGAACAGAACTGACACTTGATTTGGAACCGCTGCTTTAGTCTGACTAAACATAGAGCTCTTTGACCATGCACACAAGTACTATCCTTGGTATACAAATGAATTCATGAGTCTAAAATGTTGATAATCAGGATATCTTTGCCTGAAATGGTTCACCTACAGTATGCCAAAAGGCTGAAACCTGGTCTGTAAGCAGACCATACTGCAAGTGAATGACCTCAGTTGTTAATTGACCACAAAATCAACATTTTGTAAAGGCCAGGCTCCAGAACAGAATTCCATTGAAAACATGTGGTGGGAATTGATGAAAGAAGTCAACAAGTCTAAAGAATCGAAATTGCTCTGTGTGGAGGAATGGTCTGAGATCTCTCCAGTCCAATTAGTTTATAAATTGAGAAATGTGTAATATTGGTTGATTCCTTGATTCTTGATTTTAGCCTACCAATTTAGAGGTGACTTCATGTGGTGTTCAACGCAGGCCTATGTACAATACTCCTTTAGTAGCAGTAGCTGCTGCAGCCATTTTAAAGCTACATGCTGCAATGAACAACAATGGCCCACTATCAGTTGGGCTGCATTGCGAAATGTGTAGGTGGCTACAACTCCATTGTCCTCTGTCTGTCTTTAGCAGCGGGATCAAATAGAATATGGTCATTGTAGTCAATTACAAAAATGTTTTTGGACCTAACTTTGTAAAGGGCGCTTGAGCTTATAAAAAATATCTATATTTGTAATCTCTTTAATCATAGAAGGATAACCAAAACAATTGCTAAACACTGTGTCCAAGAGGATTAATTAAGCCAAAGAAAGAGTAGATGTATCCAGTTCTTCCTGATGTCCCTAAACCCAGTTCAAAGCATTTACCCTGGGGGTGACAGACATTTCGCCTGGGAACTAAAGTTCCCTGTGGAAAAAAATACATCAAATCTCATTATGTATGAGCTAAGCAACTAAAAATGCCTTATCCTGTTTTAGAGAGAGGAAAGAAGCAACCCTTTGTCTTTTGCTTCCAGCGTGACTTCCTTGAATGAGCGAGAGGAACACAGCTGAGAGCTCATGGCCACTATAGCAATAATGTTAAGCCAGGTCAATCCATGGTTAGCATCTACATAAAAACAAACTTACTGTCAATTTAGGCTATGTCATGAGAAATAGCCTATTCTAGTTTCTCTATAATTGAATATGTAAAAATGGTTGGATGTTTTTATATCTGTAGAAGTAATTGGGTTTTGTAACTAATTGGAATTAGTAGCCTAGTTGTTGTATCAAACATATAACATGGCCATATCTAATATCATTTAATAATCAGCTGTACAACCATTTTGACTATCTAAAGACCTGTGATAAATCTTTTATGCCTCGTATGGGGAGGCTCTGATGGGCTAACGTCGGCATGTTTGGGCCATGTATGTATGTTGGTGATGTGGAGACCTGAAAGAAACCTGAAGCTCTTTTAGAGTGAGTATGGAAGATTTTTGAGTGTGTCAATGTTTTGAATGTGGCTGAGTTTGATTGTGTCAATGTTTTGAGTGTGGCAGAGTTTTGAGTGTGTCAATGTTTTGAGTGTGGCAGAGTTTGAGTGTGGCAATGTTTTGAGTGTGGCAGAGTTTGATTGTGTCAAAGTTTTGAGTGTGTCAGAGTTTGAGTGTGTCAATGTTTTCAGTGTTGTTGCCCACTTTCAGCACATGTAGTTGACCTACTGTATAAGTTCAAATGAGCATGGAGGGTGTTGAGGGTGTTGAGCGAACAGTCAGATCTGCATTGTTGGTCAGTCTGCACCTGGGTACCCTATTGTCATCTGTGATCATTTGCAATCCCAGCCCAATAGGATTTGATCTTACCAGACCCTTGATCGGCCATTGTAAAGCTTCAAAGCTTGTGGTGAGAACACATTGCTTCTTTTGTTGTTAAGTCTTTGTTTCTTCTGCTAGGTGTACCTCATCAACGTCACATATTCTGACTCCACTTCGCATATAATCTACAGGAGGTACAGTGCATTTTTTGATCTCCAGGTAAGTTTTATTTTCCTTGTTCCTGTTCGTTCATTCACTTAATCATCATCTAAAGTATGTCTTTTGCGTAATTTTTCATTAAACACAATCATCTATGTTTATTTATCTTCCTCTTAATCTTTATCAATGCAATCCAAATACACACGTTTAGGTCAGACCAAGCTCATTTGCTCCAAATATTAATGCCAACAGAATATTTTTTATCAGGATCAGATCAAGTCCAAAAACTATTTACAGCCGGGAGTTGTTAGGAATCATTTCATCCTTTGCTGTGATCCCTGATTGTTAGTATCCTGGGAAAGATGTTTCCTGTTTTCCTGTTTAGCTGACGGTTGCACGGTGACTGCTGCACGGTGACAGCTCCATGGTGACGGTTGCATGGTGACTGCTCCATGGTGACTATTGCATGTTGACTGCTCCACGGTGATGGTTGCACGGTGACTGCTGCACGGTGACTGCTCCATGGTGACGGTTGCATGGTGACTGCTCCACGGTGACTGTTGCATGTTGACTGCTCGACGGTGACTGTTGCTTGGTGACTGCTGCCCGGTGACTGCTCCATGGTGATGGTTGCTTGGTGACTGCTGCACGGTGACCGCTTCATCCATAATGATAGTTGTCTTGGCCAGTTGACATTTTAGGTAAAATTTAAACATTTCCGTGTGGCTGCCTTGCGCTATTCATTGTTTTTACCCTGCTATGCCTTGGAGGACTGGGTTTTACTGCCACATGCACTAATTGTTTTGCGCAAACATTGTGCAAGCAACTGCACATCATGTGGTCTGCAGCCGGCGGGTTAGAATAAATACGTACCAGAGTAACCTTGTTCCCAGACACTAACCAAAATGTAATGTGCACAATAACACGTGAATGAGGTTAGCAGCAGAGATGTTTTTGGGCAACCATTTAATATCCTTGGACCCACATGTTGATCTTAACCCAGACTTTGGCAAACATTCATTTTACATGAACACTTTAAACAACAAAAACATTTTAGTTCATCATTCGTTTAAATTATATTAATTCAATTTCACTAGGTAGCGTTGTGAAATGCTAGCTATTCTTTTATCCCGAGATTAATCAAATTGTTTTAATCATCCATGGGTCCTGCAACTTCCCACCTATGACGTCTTTAGACTAAAGGACATTACTGTCATCCCATCTGACAGGGTTTACATTTGGGACACACTACATTTCCACCAAAATTCTTTCATTCCTATGAATGAGATGAGATCAGCATGAAAGTCTAAGCTCAATGGTCTATGTGTTCCCCGCAAAATTACGTTTCAATCAGGGAAAGCCCCAACTGTAAGGTCCCATTGTAGATTACTTATTCCTGGCGGAAGTAGGGAAGGACCCATCCGCACATTGATCATAAATAATTGTCATGACAGAAGTATTTGTTTTTTCAAAATGAACCCATTTCATTAGAAGGAGCTTAATATTTAATTAATTCCCAAATTGTGGGCAAAAAACCCAATCAAAGCAAAAGGGACAGAAACATTGCATCCGCACCATAAACACCAGAGAACCAAAATGACCTTCCCTCTCCCTTCTTAAAGGTACAACCCCCCCCCCCCCTTTTCCAATTCCATCAAATTCCTCTGTTTGCCCTCAATTTCACACGCATTACCTCTCAGTCCCTCCCACTACTGCTTTGATGGAGAGAGCGCACACAACCGGTCTTAAAAACAATTGTTTCACAGAGGTTGTTCTGACAACTTCATTATGCCCAGTAAAATTACTTTTTAGCATTTTTATTTCCCTGACTGAACAAAATGTACATGCCTATTTTTTATAAGAGTGCTGCTATTTAAATATCGTGATAATACATGGCAAATCGAAGCCGTAAGTAAAAACCTTGTTCTTTCAGATTGAACTGTAGGTCTTGTGACTGGGTTGAGGTTAGCAAAGAAAACCCTTTGTTCCAGCGGCTGTTGCTAACAGCCAAGAAAATCTCTCCTGTTCTGCTGGATAGAGAGCTGTCTCTGTAAACATTATGTAAACATCCCTGCTGCAGTTTGTTACTAGCAAAAGTCCTGGAATGCATCCTTAACGTTGTTATTTATCTTTGTTAATATCTTAATGTAGCTCATTTTGGCCACAGATGATAATAATGGTTGGGAAAAGGCTCAATCATCCAATTGTTAAACGCCTTAAGAAATATTTAGAATGTATCCTCAAAGACCAAGTTATCCAGTTGGGATGGATGGTTATTTGGACATTCTTCTCCTTGTTTTTTTCATACGGTTTTGTTTAAAGCTATTGATGTGAAATGGAGCTCACTCAATAAAAATTTGCTATTCATCTGCTATTTTATAAAACAAAATATCTTTGATTCACGTGGAGACAGTTGAGTTTAGGTACTGGATTCATTTGTCAGCAAATTTCAAACAGCAGTGTCCTTTACAGATCTGTGTATAAAAAGAGTGTGACCAGCAGCCTCCACTAAACAATTGGGAGTCTCCTCAAGATCTTTCTTCCAGGCCAGTGAGATTTACGACCTCCCCGGGGTATAGAATCCAGCGGAGGAAGCCGTCATGCCCAATCTAAACTTGCACAGTGTGGAAATGAAGGGGAAGTCATGATCAGGAAGGAG
Source organism: Novumbra hubbsi (assembly GCA_016801125.1). Classification (NCBI taxonomy): domain Eukaryota; kingdom Metazoa; phylum Chordata; class Actinopteri; order Esociformes; family Umbridae; genus Novumbra; species Novumbra hubbsi. Next base: position 45,789 of record JACXGK010000663.1, read on the forward strand.
GGGTGGGGTAAGAGGAATGGAGGTAAAGAGAGATGGCCTCTGGGGAGGTTACCACGGACATGATGAGTTGGGAGATAAGGCTGGCCTTCCTGCTACTACACCATCCCTAAGGTGGATACATTCTATCTTGCTAGGATTCACTCTTTCAATTGGTCTCATTTCCCCATACACAATCTGTGATTCTCTATTTCATCGTATGATAGTTAGAAGTCTAGCAGGCTGACATCGCCAGTTAAGTGTTTACAAAACCACTTTGTGTGGGTGTGTGTTACCGGTGCCAACCTGAAACTAGCAGGTTACATAAGCACGCTCGTGACATTTCTGCTGGGCTCTAGTGACCACATTTATTTAGAAATGGTTAGGTTATGGTTAATTATTATTAGCTTTTCAAACCTGTTTGCTTATAACGTTTAGCTATCCCTGCGAATAAGCAAGTGAGTTTCCCCCGGGAAAGAGTTTTAGCATGGCTGTGTTTTCACGGACAATGACGGCAGTGAAGTAGGTGTAATAGGCTACAGAGTTCTGTGCCCCACCCATTTGGTGTGATTACACAACTTGTTCCTGAGCCATGGTGGGGTCAGGGGAGGGTGGGTCTCTCCTCCACGCCCTGTTTCTTTATTGGAGAGCAGTTCCTTTGTTTTAACAAGTTATTTGCGGTTACTGAGGGCATTTCATTCACTACGAAGTAAATCACGTCATTACATGGCACGGTCAAAGGGGGCAATGTTGTAGAGAATATCTCTCGGGCCGACATCCTGTTCGCCAAAAAGAATGAAAAGAATGACGTTCTCTGCGGAATAAAGGATGTGTGTATTTGTGAATTCTGTGTACGATTAAAAGATGTTTGTTGATTACCTCTAGGATTCAAAAATGTTCAGTGTTCAAACAGTTGTGTAACCTTTTGATGGATTGTGCGTTATGGAACCATAAAAACAAAGAACTGCAGCTCTGTGCGTTTCCTCTTTTGGGAATGAGAACTGGGCAGGCCATGCTGCACTGTCTGCCAGAGGGTTTTA
>JACXGK010000663.1:46904-95826 GCA_016801125.1 Novumbra hubbsi
CCCCCCCCCCCCCCCCCCCCCCAGGAACTCAATCCACAAACCTGTATTGCAAGAATGATACTCATACAGAAGACTCATACCATTGAACTACCTGGGACTACATAAAAACACCTGTTGCTAGCCACCCACCTAGGCTCAACCTAGCACTTCTAATGCACTAAACCTAATAGCATACTCGTTTTAATACTGTTACTTAGTTTCCATGGGGATGTGTCTCTCAACTGCCCCGGGAAATCTGGAGCAAATCCTCCACTTGGGTCTCAGCTGTGGGAATCCAGCATTGGAATCTTTTCTGTTTGCCGGGGATCTGATGAGGTGTGAAGGTAACAGACGCCAGCCTGCCAGGAGCCTACTAGTACTACTATGTCCTATATGGATAGCATTTTACCATAAGTGTGTGTCATGCAGTATGCTCATCATGGTAATACATTTGAAGATAAACAAATCCTTATTTATGGGTACAGTTGAATGCAAATGCCCCTCAAACTGTAAGCTTATCCCATATATTCTTGCAGCCACACTTTAACTTTACGTTTTTTGTCATTTGTGTTTATTGTCCTATTTATTAATGTTCAACATTTTCCGCTTTCACTCAAAAGAGGACATTATGTGCACTCGTCTTCAAAGTAAACCACTCCTAATTTACGGTCTCTGTTTCTGCGGAGGGGGAAAAACCAAATGAAGTTTTAAATTAGCATTAAATTGTCAGCGGTAGAGAAGAAGAAATTGTAAAAACCCCCAAGAAAAGAATCAAGCCAACTTTGACTGGAGACCCTCTCAAACAGCCATACTGAACCAGGCAACCAAACTGATCTTCCTGTAGGCGCCAAGTTGCCCACAAACCTTGTTCCTTTTGGCCCTTTTTGGCTCTGGTCCAGCCTCCTTTGGCCTTGATACCTATGCACATTTTGAATTGCAGTTCACAGCATCAGTCCCTCTCCCGAGCACATGTGGAGTATGGAAGGGCAGGGCAGAATCCCAGCTGGAGCTGAGCTGTTAATGTAGGCTCTCCCAATTGCATTTATTTACTTTAGCACACTGCAATGATTTACTAGACCAGGAAACTCGAAACTGGGAGAGGGTGACGTAAGCAGATACACGCCTGATACTTTCACACACACACACACACAGACGTTCGCGCATTCACACCAATGCTCGCCCCCATGCGTTCATGCACAAGGCACGCATGTACACACAAGTGAACCTGCGGGCATGCGCTGACCTATGTGTTTTCATCTCTTCATTAAAACCCTTCTGCTATAGAACAGCTTTTCCTTCTGCTGCCCTAAGTCTGCTATTGTGGAACGACTCAGCAATCTTGGTTTGAGAATGGCCTCTGAGTCAAGGAATTACTCTAAAACCATTTAACACTAACCCCTTATCCCAAACCTAAATGTTATCCACAATGCCCAAACCAGAGGAATGGCCACCCCTCAGAGCCTGGTTCCTCTCTAGGTTTTCTTCCTGAGTTTCAGCCCCTTTTAGGGAGTTGGTCTACTTGTTGCTTGCTCCTGGGGGCAACATGTATAGAACTCTTCATGTGATCATGCCAACTGCAGCAATACACACCAAATACATGTAAATGAACGTTGTCTTTGTGTGGTGACAGACTCTGAACTGATACTATGTAATTACAACCCACATTGTAGTCATTTCACTAAGAGGTTGTTTTGATTCTTCAAGTTCATGACCCCCCCCCAATGGTTTTCCTCCACGTCTCATCAAGATTCTTCCATTTTGAGCTTTCTCTTCTTTAGTTTAGTTTTGGTTTGTTTGGTTATATAGGTCGGTTTTGTTTGAGCCATAACAATTTAGTATAGCCCAATTGTTTAACAAGCTTGAAAAATATATACTTTCTACAAGCATTTCAATACAGGACAGCTGAATAAAGACTAATAAAAGATAAACATGCCTTCTGTTTATTTCCAGATGCAGATCCTGGACAAGTTCCCAGTGGAGGGAGGGCAGAAGGACCCTAAGAAGAGAATAATTCCCTTCTTACCAGGTGAACTTGCAGACGTGTATGAAGGACATTCTGCACCCACCTAGCATTTGTCTACAGTAGTATTTTAAATGCAATGATACAAATATAGCCTCAAGCAATCATGCCAGATTTCAGCAGTAGACTCATTGCGCCCCCATTAGGACAAATTCTATTACTTACTATGGTGCTTTGTACCATGCTTGCCAAATATCAGAACCCATCATAACACATATATATTGATTTTTAAACGTTTTTTCTCTAAAACCTTGAAACGGTTGCACGATGTTGCTTAAACCATATGGCAGCACCAAGCCAACAAGCTTGCATGAATGATTACTTCTATCCAACACTGACACAGGGATCCTTCTGAACCACTAATGAACCCGAACAAGTACGATAAGGTTTCACATCAGCTCCGCTATTTGAACCCCTAAAATACAGTGCAACAGAAGAACCTGCAGAAAGGACATGCTTCTGTGTTATTAATCCTTATTTTCATTCAATGGACCATTCCAAAACAACTTCCAAGTGTTTCCACTGAGCCAGGAGGCTGGTTGTGGTATGGCAGTAGGAGATTGGTGTGGAGAAAAACTGTCTCCTCTCTAACCTGATAACCTCAGCATGCCCCAGAGGAGGGAAGAATGCCATTCTCAGAGAGCTGCGCAGCTCCCAGATGTCTGGATAGTGTTGTTTACATTGCTCAGTAAAAGCTAGGAAGGGAGTGAGCTCTGTGCACAGTAAAACCTAGGAAGGGAGTGAGCTCTATGCCTGGTAAAACCTAGGAAGGGAGTGAGCTCTGTGCATGGTAAAACCTAGGAAGGGAGTGGGCTCTATGCATGGTAAAACCTAGGAAGGGAGTGAGCTCTATGCATAGGAAACCTAGGAAGGGAGTGAGCTCTGTGAATGGTAAAACCTAGGAAGGGAGTGAGCTCTGTGCATGGTAAAACCTAGGAAGGGAGTGAGCTCTATGCATGGTAAAACCTAGGAAGGGAGTGAGCTCTGTGAATAGTATGTACAACATACTATTCAATAGGCCTACTACATAATATGGCATCATTCCACCTTCATGTCATAACACATGCCAGGTGTTTGGCTCTGTTTCAGTGTTGTTCCACCTGCACTTTCATAGGTGGCATGTCTCTTTTCCAGGCAAAGTCCTATTTCGGCGAAGTCAAGTGAGAGACGTGGCTGTAAAGAGATTGAAGCACATTGATGACTACTGCAGAGTAAGACCAAGTTATCAAGTTTTCCCCCTTTGCCATAAATGCACTATTTGCTTCTTTAATGTTTGGCAAGAAGTATCTATACTACCTATAGCCCATGAGTAGCCACACATTATAACTCATTGACAAATGATGGACTGTCATGGCAGCATGTTTTCTGTGGTAGACTGACAAGCCTCAGAAACTCTCCACCACCAGCATTCACAGGGAAGTCTCTCTCTATCTGCTCCTTTCATTTTCTTTCACAATGTCGGTTTGTAGTAGAGAGCCAGTCGGCCAAACACGTCAAATACAGCACAGAACCAAATGATTTGTTATGTGATGGAGAAATTATCACAGCTGGCATCCTGACCAACTTCTTCAAACAGGCATTTGATTGCTTGGATTTAGGTCTATGGATGGATATAAAAAGAATACATTCATTTTTACTTTTTCAGCTTTATTTGGCAAACTTGAGTCTGTAAGTCTATATCCATATCAAGTATGTACTCCTGTCGATGGAAAACGTTTATTTCTAAAGTAGTAGTCAAAACTGACAATCGTGTGCTTCTGTCAGTGAGGGATGTGACAGCTATTGTCCTCTTTCAGTGTTCCTCTGTTCTATCTCTGCTCCGGCCTGTAATCCCTCTTCCTTCCCCCTTCTTGCCAGAATTTCCCTTCATCCTCTCTGCCACTGTGTGATCAGCGTCTTACTGTAAACGGTTCCATCCGCATCCACACTAAACAAGATCTCACCAACGCAAACACACGCTACTGTTTTAGGGACCAGACAAAAATTATTTCCCCTTTACCCTAACCCTACAACTAACCCTAATTCCAACGCAAACCCAAACTCCAACTCTAACCATAACCTAATCTTCAAGTGCCAAAACCTAAACCATTTAACACTAACCCCTTATCCCAAACCTAAATGTTATCCACAATGCCCAAACCTAACACTGATTCCAATTACAGATGCTACTCGAAAACTGAATTGCCAGGTTTTATTATGAATGTAAATTGTATAAAAATAGTAAAACCAGGATCACACGCACACTCTTTTTTTGTGGTTAGCAGTGGGAGGCTTGGACATATGGAGTAACTCAGAGGATTAAATCCAGGGTGAATTTGAGAACAGTGACTTCAATTAACTGAAAACTTAGACTTAATGATGTGTTATGAAGTCTTGTCATTTTAAATCATCATTCCGCCTTTGTGCAATGATAATACTCTCTCTCTTTCTCCCGTTGCCTTTTCTCCTACACCCAGGCCTTGATGAGGCTTCCTAATCAGATCTCTCAGTGTGAGGAGGTTTTGAGGTTCTTTGAAACCCAGGCTGAAGACCTTAACCCCCCGAAAGAGTGAGTATAATTTACCTTGCAGTTTCCCTCTTTACAGTAGCCACAAAAAGATAAGCAGATCGTTTTCCCAGATACCACTAGGTTTTCACATTTTTGTATGTGTATTACCAAGCATATTTTTTTACCAGCAGTTACGTTTCAAGGCACGTAACAGCTGGTGCAGTCACCTCTCACATGACATGTTTTCACCTCCTAGTGACCATAGGTCACATAGATGACGGATGGTCAGCCAAAAGTAAGCAATAATTTAGAAATTTGGGAGGGGACACCTGATCCCAGCTTATTATTCAGTGGAATTCTGGAAGGGAGGGTAGGTTCTGCTCTCAGATCAGACAAGGCATTATCTTACTAGATTACTGGTATAAGTCATTGGATCATACGCTTCCAGTTTGAAACTTGTCTGGAAGTAAGCGGGAATGTACATCTGCATTTAGTTATTTTATTGTATTTTTTACCACTATTTTGGAATCTTTTAGATTTCAACTCATTCCCCTTTCATGTGCAGTAAATCTGACTGTTGACTTTGTAGCAAATGTGAATGATTGTGTAATGCACCTGCAGTGAATGTGCCATAATTCCTGTGATGCCCAGCACCAATTCCATCCAACCCAGCCAAACAATTTGTTTTCTATGTACCAATTAAATCAAGAAACAATGACATAGATATATTTTGTGATATGTGATTTTTGCAAAGAGTAATAATCAATTACTTTATTATTCAATCAACTTTTGTTTTTCTTCATTGCCATCTATCTGCACTGGAACCATACTGCACCAGTATGCAGAATCCAGAAATGCAATATATTTACTATCACAAGAGGGAGCCACCGATATTGAAAACATTTACAATTCACTCCTTGTTAGATACTGGTTCACTGCCCATTTCTACAAGTTGTCTTTTTATTTTAAACCATACCCTACTTATCACACAAATTGTAACACATTGCTTAACACTAACCTTAAAATAATGCTTTTTTTTATTCATGGAATCAGACTTTCTGGATATAATGTATCAGTGAGTGTGCTAGAAGCTAGTGACAACTGTTTTACATTAAGAAAATACAACGCATAATTTCAGCAAGTTATGTAATAACTTGTAATATTACAAGATATATAAATAGGCAGAAAAGCAGATCGATGCTGGTTTACTTCTCATCTAACCATCAAGTCATTTATCTTCAATGACAGGGATTGTTCATGGGCTTTTACCTAAATGTCCATGCTCACAGATTAGGTTAATTATATTTAAGCAAGACCTCTGCCTTTGCATTTCACAAATTGTGTGCGAACACACAAGCACACGTGCGACACCTCAGTATATAGGGCATGCAGACATGGTCTTTGTTGTTGTTCGCACAGTATAAGGGAGAGGCGTGATCGAGGGGCTTTGACAGTGCTACAACTGTTTGTGCCCATATTGGTGGTTCCAGCATCTCACAAATAAGTGTTTTAAATGTTTTTATTTTGCTATGAACAAATAACCATCCAGTGAGCAGCTTGTTAATGAGAGAGGTCGAAGGAGATTGCAGTGGTTAGCTCAAGCATACAGAAAGGCAACACAGTCTCATAATAATCACTCTTTTCAACAGTTGTGAGAAGGAGGGCATCTCTGAACAGACAAACCAAAAGGGGTCCTAACTGATACTAGAAGGCCATGAAGTCTCACTTATTTGCCTTCTCCATCAAGGGCACTAACTCCACAAGTCTGTGGATATCCACTTTCCTTTGATGATGATGTCTTGGTGTCCAGTAACATGTGTCCACTGGCCAGGGGTTAGAAATGCAGGGGGACAGAATAAGGTACTGTACCCCTCAAGCAGAATTAACCTTTTGGCAATAACCGAACTGGTGAAAACTGTTGTGCAAAACACTAATATCTCACACATTCCATGTCTAATGGGCCCACCTACAGTGACTGAGCTGCTATTAGATACAAACAGCTGGTTATTTTCAATCTCAGGATAGGCACTGATGGATTCAGATTTAATGATATACTAATACCTCTTCAGGGAAAGCGTCAAGTAAAAAGTGACAAACATTCCTGTGAGCGAAAGGTTAACATTACTGCAGAAAGTTCAAGCTGGATCCAACATTTTTAAGTGCTTTAGAGGAATCCCCCCTTTACATTTTACTATTGGTTGGAGTGTGTTAAGCCAAAGTGTGTGTGCATTTCTCTCCTGGCAAGTATATTATTCCAGCTCTGAGGTATGGGTTACTCACTACACTTAGCCATTCCAGCCTTCCTCCGGTCTTCCATCCCACCCTTCCACCCTCCAATGTTCCCTAGGCCATCTTCCCACTCCCAAATCTCCGTGGTAATGTGTTTCATATGCCATTACGCCCCAGGACCATAAACTGCTAGCTCCAGAGGCTAGGAGTCCAACTGTCCGACAGAATTGTTGTTTTTCCTGAGCGTCCCTTGTGGTTTAGTGATTCTCGAAGCCTTTGCTGTGTACAATCTGTAGACCAGATAATGGCTTACAATGACTGTTGCTACATCAACGTTTTCAATATCTACTATAAATAATTAGCTACTTATATTCCATGTACTATCCATATATTATCTCGTTATGCATTATTCAGTATGATCCCTCTTGCAGTTTTCATCTAGTCATTAAAAAGTGTACCGTCTTGTACAACCTTGTATAATGTAATCAAACATTTTACAAAGTTAAGTAAATCTATTCACTAATGTTATTAAATTGACAGACATTTTTGGATATTTTTAGTTTTTTCAGTTATTTCGCTGATGCTATAATGATGCTATAATGAATGATAACATTAAATGGGATTGTCCCTGAATAAAACCCCTAGCCTTGTTTGTAAATAAGGCAAAAAGTGCGCTAACCTTGTATACAGTCCGGATAGATGCATCGTCAAAATGACTACAATGTAGATGTGAACCAAAAACGTAAGCCTCCAAACCAAACCTAAACCTAATCAATTATGCCTAACCCTACAAAGAAATTGGCAATTTCAAATAAGAAGCAAAAAAATGGCTGTTCATCCAGCTATCTCTCTCTCTCTTTGGCATGTGGGGTGCCTGTTGGTTGTGAAAGGTGAGGGTTAGGTTAGGTTAGGTTAGAGGTTGGGGTTAGAGTAAGGCTCATAGCTGGGACTGTACAGAGTCCTGTGTGTGTTAGGGTTAGGGTTAGGATAAGGTTAAGGTTAGGCTCATAGCTGGTACTATACATAGTCCTGTGTGGGTTAGATTTAGGTTAGCATTAGGATAAGGCTCATAGCTGGTACTGAACAGTCCTGTGTGGGTTGGGGATAGGATTAGATTATGGTTAGGTTAGGACTTGGGCTAGGCTCATTGTTGGTACTGTACAGTCCTGTGTGGGTTAGGATTAGGTTAGGGTAAAGTTAGGATTAGGGTAAGGCTCATAGCTGGTACTGAACAGAGTCCTGTGTGGGTTAGGATTAAGGTTGGGTTACAGTTTGGATTAGGGTAAGGCTCATAGCTGGTACTGTACGGTTCTGTGTGAGACAACATGGTTCTGCTCTGTCTTGGTGGCCTCTAACGCACTGACCATGAAACTCTGGTATTGCTTATTTTCCAGGGACTATGGAGGATCAACAAAACGCAAGTCAGGTAAGTTATCTATTTATTTTATATTGCATCATTTGTATCGTCTTATGTATGTACAAAGTGTGTGTGTTGTATACAGTATATAACTCTGAGTGTATGATTGTGGTGTGACTTTTCATGTGTGCTGCCATTGTCTTCACAGAGATAATAAAGTCTATTTCTGGCTTTAAATTGTGTTTATTGTTAGAATTTGGCTTAGTTTTCATTTTAGGCATTATTATATGTAAGGTTCTGGGTTAGAAATTTGTTTAAGGTTAAGTTTAGGCATAATGGTTAGTTAATTTAGGTTAAGATGAGGACAAAAGGGTTAGGGTTAGGAATTCGGAATCATTTATTTTGTGTTTGTGCCTCCAGTGTTGTATGTATTACAAAATAAAATAATAAAATCCCCTATTAATATCAGACACAGAATTCAAAGTACTACATCTAGTCAAAACCCCACAAGAGTAGAAATCTTATATTCAAACTAGCCAGCATTTACCCAGATGTTGTTCAATGATTTACATCACTCTGTCATCATTTCAGTCAAAGAAGCTTAGACATGAATTGGGCTAAAATCTTTCCAACAGACTGCTCACATAGCTCACTTAAATTAGTGTATGACAAGACCAATGTAGCCAATGTTAACAGAGAAATAAGTATTTGTTTAGGACACGCTGACAAATTCAATGTGGCTGATAACTATAGGGTTAAGAAAATAACTATGCTGTTAGCGACTTTGCTTGGGTTGGTTGTTTGCTGTTGGGAATCTGAGGGGGCTCAATTCATGGAGACATGGACGTGGGTGGGGTGATACTGAGGATTCAGATGAGCCCGGGGAAGCAGCTGTACAGTAATTATGTACAACATGTGTCTTCGTACATTTACTATACTAGCAGATCACACAGTTACAAGGTAGAGAAAATGGGACATGAATAAATGCTAAATTCACAATTCTGCAAAATAAAACACACTGACCAAAAGTATTTTGCAGTAGATAGTACAGTTGAATTACTAGAAAGTACTGCTATTCATTTTTCTATTTAATCTAGGTTGTCACCTTCATTTACGTTATTTCTCTCTAATAGGAAAACACATTTGAACCTGCCAAGATGATACAACGCCAACCTATTATTTTTCTAAACTCAATTGTATCATGCCTTTACATAACAGTAAATTCCATTGACATAATGAAATGAAAGTTAAGGAAAGTTGCCCACACTCAGGCCGTGATAGATTACATTTCTTCCAAGAAAGATTTGTAATGGTTTCTCATCTGAAACATTTTGAATTGTTAAGGCAGACAAAGGACAATGATGAATTAATGGGACTTATTTTATTATTTATGTAAACCAAATGTTCCAACTTTTTAGATAAAGATGGAATGATTTGGAAAATATGTTAATATTTTTGCCAATATACAGATAGCAAGGGTGTGCGAGTCTGTGGTGAATTTGTGCCGTGGCTGCAGCTTATGGTCCCTGTAATTACATGCTTTGGGTCTCCTCTGAGAGTTTACTGAAACTCTATCCTAACGTGAAAATGTTGCCCCCGGCCACAAAACTGCTGGTGGTTACAGCCTGGTTTATCCAGACCGGCTCCCGTTGTTTACCTGGCATGAACATGCTGCAGAAATCCCAGGCTCTCTGAAAAACTCAGTGTGACGTTTGCTGTCGGTCATAGCATTGTCATGGAGCTGCCTAACTCTTTCTCCATTTTCTCTCGTCCCTTTCTTTCTCTCTCTCTTGCCGGGTTGTCATCCCCTTCATCTACTCACTAGTCATGTTAAATATCTTCTTCGTCAGTTTAGCTGTTCCTACAAATTCCACTTGGTTTTGGGGTGTGCATAGATTGTGTGTAGGTGTTTTATTGAGTGTTTCTTTAACATTCAAACAGAAGAAACAATAGAAGTAGAATCTCCATATTTACCCATGCATGCTGACTAACTGATTACCCGTGACCTTATACAACTTTCCCCCCACCTGGCCACGATCCTGGACAAGGAAACGGTGCTCTAGTGGTAAGATGTGGGAGCCCACTTCATAAGCTGACATAACCTGACACCACCAACTCTATCAAAATGTCCCTTACAGAGAGTCAGGACCTTTCTGCACTACGTTATCTTTTTAGAAAGGTATTGAAGAGTACTTAAGCTGCTACATTTCACTTGTCTTTTTTAATATAACCTTTAGTATAGTGATTTTAGCAAAAGGCTGTTCTCTTTTCAAAAGGCTTTTCAAAAGTTTACAAAAGACTATTTTCAGGGTTGCCTTTTCAAAACGTTTACAAAAGACTATACCCAGGGCTGCCTTTTAAAAAAAGAGTTATTATTGAGAGCCATAAGAGTCATTGACATGAAACGGTTTTCAGTAACAAGGCTATTAAGAAGGGTTCTCAAAAGTAAGACCTGGAAGTTTAAGTTGTGGGATTTAAGTGTTCCCTTAATTTTTTGGGGGGCATTGTTCATAAATATTTATATATCTAACACATATCTCTATAGTACATTAGTAGAAAATCATGAGATTGGCACAGATGCATGAAGTGCCTAACAATAGAAAATACTATTGAATTGTTAGTTTCTATTGAGTGTGATTGAATGCCCCGTCTTGGAGGCAAGATCAGTCAAAGAGCTCAGTATTTAATGTCACTTTATCATGCAATATCTGCCGACAGAATACATTTGTCTTTAAGACTTCCTGAGCTAGACTAAAATCTCTCCCCCCTACACACACACACACACCCTCCTACACACTTACAAACACATAGTCATGCAGACACCTACTCACACACACAATTACCCAACAATCCCCTAATACTCCCCAGACACACACACACACACATTTTGACCATTACACTTCCTACAGTATATGGTCCTTAACCCCCCAGCTGAAATAACGCCAGCACGGCTGTAGACACACTCCCCTGGTCCATGTGCAACACTGAAATGGTTTCCACTTGCCACGTAAACCTCCTCTCCATCTGCTTTTCTCATGCTTGCCGCCCCTAAGCCCTCCGACATTCTCCCACTCTCTCCCTAACTCATTATCTGTCTCTATCTGAATCTCTCTATCACTGTTTGATTCTGACTCTTTCTCTCTCCCTAACTCATTATTTGTCTCTCTCTGAATCTCTCTATCACTGTTTGATTCTGACTCTTTCTCTCTCCCTAACTCATTATCTGTCTCTATCTGAATCTCTCTATCACTGTTTGATTCTGGGCATTGTCCTGCATCAGGAGGAACCCAGGTGCCACTGCACCAGTGTAAAGTCTGACGGTGGTGAAGGCCAATTGAGCTGCACAGTCCTGGGCCGTGAGCACAGATCCCACAAGAGGATTATAAGGACAGAAACATGCACACCAGTTGCCTGCTGGAAATCATTTTGTAGGGTTCTAGCAGTGCTCCTCCTGTTCCTCCTCGCACAAAGGGGCAGATACTTGTCCTGCTGCTGGGTTGATGCCCTTCTACAGCCCTGTCCAGCGCTCCTTGCATAACCGCCCATCTCCTGGTATCTCCTCCATGCTCTTGAGACTGTATTGGGAGACACATCAAACCTTCTTCTCCTTCTTGCCATGTATGGATTTGCCATCCTGGAGGAGATGAACTGCCTGTGCAACCTAAATAGGCTGCTGGTACAGCCTCATGCTACCAGTTGTGACAAGGACATTAGCAAAACGCTAAACTAGATAAGAATCATCAAGGAAATATAAGGAGCAGGCAATTGTCTTTGGCCACCACCTGCAATACCACTCTCTTTTTTGGGGTTGTCTTGCTGTTGCCTCTCCAGTGCACCTGTTTTCACTTTCGTTTGCACCAAATCAGGTGACATTGATTCACAATTGCTTATGATTGATATCCCTGTCATTTTATTGACTTGGTGTTACACTGTGATGATTACCCTATACTGTGATGTGTTCCATTAATTATTTTAAGTGTATATACACTTTGATTTAAGTAGCAGAAATATGTTTTCTACTACTTAACTGTGAGGTATCTTTGAACTGTCTATGTACTGACAGTTTCAGTTTATAGCTAACCCCATTATGAGGGGTCAGGCTAGACTCAAGCCTGAGAGAAGAAACGGTCACCGTGCCTTTTGACATGAAATAACCCCTCTGAACTCTGCAATATACTGCTAGTTGAAGGACTTTAAACGCAAGCTTTGTCTAATAGTATATGGTGTATGCCTGTAAATACATATTCACAACTTAAGTAGGAAAATGGGGTTGGGCTGACAATATTCTATGCTAAACCGAAAGAACGAATGACAATCCATCTGTTGACACTGGTAATCAATTGCAAATAGGATCATAGTATACATAATACGATATATAAAATGTATGTATATTTTTTGCATTGTGTTGTGTCTTGTAGGTGCAGACTAAAACGATAAGGGTTTGTTTAGGAAAACAGTTGTTGTCGTTATGCATTAGACATAACGGAAAACAAGTCATGTAATTTGTGTGATATAATATACTCTATCTGCACACTGCACATTATCCCAAGGCTTCATGGTGCTATCCAGACAACAAAGCTTCATGGTGCTATCCAGACAACAAGGAAATCTGAGAAAAAAGGTCAAGGTTATCTTCAGGTTGGAATTTAAGAGCTGTGGGATGTTTCCAGACTTGGAGTTGGAATTTGAAGTTGGATGAAGGTTGAGAATGTGTATATTTTTTTCCTTCAAGTCTTTCTTACGTGTATAACACTGAAAATATACCATTCTCAAGTCAATTGCAGCCACTGTTGTACTAGCTAACATTAGCATTGCAAATCCAATTGTTGACTACTGTGTCAGACATTGGCAACCTTCAAGATATGTAATAAGTTGTACAAAAACAATTAGGTATAGCTTGGTACTTTTGATGGCTATGCATAATCCATATGTGTCATGTGATTATGTAACAGTAAATGCAAAGTAAAGATTTGCGATGCAAAAAGATACGGTGTGTGTAGACTTCCTTTTGCTGTATTGCTTGTGTCTGAAATGCTGCCTTAACTGACTGCCTACGTTTTATTTAGACATGATCCCTTTTTTAAATAGAAAAAAGTATATGTATTATGTGGGACATTCATTCAGCTATTTCACAAACTACTGTAATTGATCTCATCTAAGAAAAAACCCATAAGAGTACAACAGTGATTGCATGCTGAAGATGTTTAGGGGTGACTTTTTTAGGCTAGTGTGTAAATAAATTTCATTTAAAGTGTATTTGCTGTTTTGACATCATGCAACAGGTGCATTTTATTTGAAATGTAATTTCAAGTTTAGTTGAATGTTTGTTAACTGGTGTCTGTTATGTGATCGTTCATAAAACCATCACAGCCATACAGCACAACAGAGCCTGCACAACTTGCATACAAAATAAAACCTGTTATTAATAGATCCACATGCCGACTTGGAGTTGAAAAAAATGACTCATTTATTGTTCTGTTTAACGGCATTGTCAAACTTAACTCATTGCTGGTGCTTTTTAACCCAGCGAGGGCAGGAGAGAAGCTTTCCATTGACCAGGCTGAATGAAAGTCCTGTGCTCAAATCTAGTGTTTCACAGCACCCAAAGCCCCGCCCTTCTGAGCTCAACTCCGGCCCACTCATCTGGTTCTATTTAAGGCCTCTGGTGTTGACTCTTATGATTGGCGTACACAACCCCCCCACTCTTCCTCTAGCTCCGGCCCCATCCAGGAGAAGGAGGCTTTTTAGCAGACTGTTTATTTTCCAGGGGAAGCCATTCCTCTCTCCCCACTCCACTGTTCCATCTGCAAGCCGCTGCTACTCCTGCTCTTTGCCTCTCTGTACCGCTCTCCTTGCTTTCTCCTCTCTCACTGTCTCACACACTTTCTTTACGTACATATCTCCGTTTCTTTTTATCTGCGTGTACTACAGAATGGATTTTATTCAGCCAACTGCGCGATGTCAGTTAACTGCTTAATGCTTTTTAGAAGACTTTTTGTTTTATAGTCTTTCCTTGTAATCTCCACTCACCCCGGTTTTGGGCTGGTGGGGATCCAGCTATATGGCCAGACCCTTGGGAAGATGCACTGAGCCCAGCGTGTGTTCCCATTGGCTGAGGTCTACCGACAAATTGGCCTATGGCACAGAGGATGCCTAGCAGTCGCTCCCGTGGACCCATGGCCGGGAGTTGGCTGACAGCATGTTTTTTCCCATCAACCCCAGGTTTGGATGGTGCAGATCCTAT
Source organism: Novumbra hubbsi (assembly GCA_016801125.1). Lineage (NCBI taxonomy): Eukaryota > Metazoa > Chordata > Actinopteri > Esociformes > Umbridae > Novumbra > Novumbra hubbsi. The sequence continues at coordinate 61,222 of JACXGK010000663.1, forward strand.
GCTACTGGAGCAGTACATGGTTGTAGCCCATTATGAGAAGCAGGAGCCGGCGGAAATCAGCCTGAAGGCCGGTGAACTTGTGGATGTCATTGATAAAAGCGAGAGCGGTGAGTGACCAATTTACATGCATACACACTCATGCTCGCGCCCTTTCTGGCCAGCATCTACATGAGTGACTATTTTCCCCATTACGTCTGGAGGTCCTCTCTGTCCTTCATCCCAAAGCAGTTAGTTTATCTCGTTTCTTTATCTCCCTATCTTTCCCCTCGCCCCTTTTCACCAAGCTCCCCAATAACAACAATAATAACATTGAACAACCAAAGAGCTTTACACATTGAGGTGGGATGATCACCTCATCCACCACCAACGTGTCACACCCAACTGGATGATGCAAGAACCCCAACTTGTGCCAGAACACTCAGCTATTAGGTAAAGAGGCGGTGTGTCATTATGGGATTTTGTGTGCACATTGATGGCAAGTATTTAATCAATAATACATTGAATCTATTTAACCCCATGACATGAGGGTAAACATCCCTAACTATTAAGATAGTTGCCGATACTGGTGTGCCAAGGGCAATGTTCCATTAATCCCCTGGGGCTTTGTAGTTTTTAGACATATTGTAGAGTGCCCCCTACTGACCCTCTAACACCACTTCCGCAAGTGTGTGGTTTTCTGTTCATTGACCAACCAGGAACAACTCAGCCTAGCTTTAGAGGCAAACCAGCAGTAGGTATAGTGCTGGCACATCGCCCCTATTTGTCCACACCCCCTGTTCTTTAGCCCCATCTGGAGGCTTGCTTTGGGGTGAAGAGAGGCCTGTTTCTTTTCCCCTTGTTGGTTTAGGCCAGGGGCCAGATTGTTGCCTTTTGTAGAAGGAATGTTTCCTAAAGTCCTTTATTAATTATCCAGTTCACTTGAATGGAAAGACAGAGAGACATGCTGGATTAACATATGACAGCAGGGTCCTGAGTCAGCAATTTAACCTCTGAAAATAGAGGGCTAGGAATGCAAGTCTGCATGCACAGCCCTTAAGTTAAGTCAAAAGGAGCTAACAGTTATGTTCATATTGAGCTTGTTACAAGATACATCTTGTAGAGTGTCTTGCCTGATATTCAGTATTTGTTTACATTTGCTTTCTCACTCTGACGTCTTGCTAACTATTGCTCCATAGCATTTAAACAAACTTTGTCACTGAACCACAGCTAATGTTTTAGCTGATGCAGCATGTGGAAACCTTTCTAGTATTTCTAGTAATCCTTTCCTTTTTTCGTAATAAAATAATATGTTTGGTCCTCCATATCTCCAGAGCGTCTGGAGCGTCTAGAGACAGGCACAGTAACAGAGGTCAACATCCTGTAGTTAATAGTGTGCCCAGACAGCAAAGCAGTAATGGGCCTCATGTGTTCTTTGAAGGGGAAACACTGATCAGAAAAGCAAGTGGACTTAGGTTACATGTTGGGTGTTAGTGAAACTCCATGCCGTAGTGGCCTAAAGGAATAGAGTCCATTGACGTCTTTGAAGTGTCTGTACAGACCATTTCGAGTTCCTCAGTTTATTTTCCCTGCTTGGTCCTGTTGGATTTAAACCCAGTAGGGAGTCACTTTGAGGCAGATGTTCAAACACCTTGACGTCCTTTGGCCAGAGGCCTTGACTTAAGTCCTTTCCTTCATAATAAGCATGTAGCTTGATGGATGGTGCTGGCGACTTGGCTGGCTGCTCCACATGAATGTGACTACAGGGTGAATATGTCACTGGGCAGAAGTAATCTGCCTACAAGTCTCTCTGTATAAGATTGCAACCAGTGGAGAGTAGACAGCATTTGGCCTACATAGTGTTTCAGTGAAAGTTCATCCTAAATCCTCATTGCCCTGTAACCGGAAACCACATCCTGCCAAGGAGATGTAAATATGCTACTTGTTATATCACTAACATTGAGTTGGCTAAATCCAAACGCGTCTGGGCTCTGTGTTTAACAGAACGATTACCAGTGGCTGAAGCCTATTGCTGAGGCCTTGACACATGGACAGCTAAGGTTAAGCCGCTACATAAGTGACATCACTCCTCAGTCTTGTACCACTGCTAACATTTTCAGGTGGGAGTAACTCCAGTGTCCATTGAGATTATCTATGCTAAACAAGTTAGTTAGGGTTAGGGTTATATATATATTTATTACATTTTCTTAATTTTCCCCCCAATGGTAGTAGTACCAACCCTTTCTTACAGGCCTATTATTTGTCCAGTGAAAAATACAACCTATACAGAATTTACATGTCTTTTGATTAGTTTCTTTGTAAAAAGCACTTTGATATAGAAATGACATTGTTAACATAATCAAAGGACAATGCCATTGCAATGCAAATTATGTCCGGGGCACTAAAAGAAAGGTCAATTATATAATACTTAGAAAAGTAGCTTCGAATCTAGGTCAGCTTGTCTACATGCAGGCTAAGCTTTCTGAGTTTTCCATGTCCCTTTCCATGCCAAGTCCTTGCATATTGGCCTACAGTGGGTGTATTAGTTTACGATTTGTGTTTTGGTGAGAGGATGTTTCTTGTTTTTGTATCTGGTATACCGGGTTAATCATCATACCTCAGAAAGGAGGTATATGTTGTGGATGCGCACAGGGGAGTTTCATATTTCTTTGGAATATTAAACATTTCTTGTAAAATCTTTAAGGCCGTAAATGCCTCGCTATCAGCACTTCAAAACAGAATAATTGGGCCAGATTTATGTTTTGATGTAGAGTATTTGTGTGCAAAATATGTTTTTAGGATACTCAAAGCAGCACTTAGTATAAAAAAAAATGTGGATGCCCTGGCAGTTTTTTTTTATTGCAATCCCCTATTGTCTTTCTTCATGACAGAGTTAGGTTGGAGCTTACTGGTAAGAAACCATGGCTTTGGGACGGAGAAAGTGTGGGCTGAGGAGAGAGTATATGGAAAAAGACATTTCCTGCCAGAGTTAGCGGTTCAAAGTGGTTGGTTCATTATAATGCCTTTATAGATCCTCTCGGGGTACCTCCTCAACTAACAGTGTGTTTGAGATATGTATACCAGGGCTAGGCTAAGGTACGGGAGTTTACTCAGTAAACAGCTTAGTAAGGAAATAGTGCCAATTTTTTTAATCACTGATGGACAACTCAACTGCACAAACAATTTGTTTTCTTGTGTACTGTACTATTTCAACTCTGAAAAGTATGTTCATTTATGTGTGCCTTTTTAGTCCAGGGTCCACATGCAGCCAATCGGCAGCCAATTTCTTGTACATGCCTACCGTAGAGGAGGGAAGCTCGTCTGCAGGGTCTACTATGCACCTAAAGGACAGTGTCATGCTAGCCTTGCCCGGTCCAACCCAGATCCCTCTATATCTCTTCTGACCTGTAAGTGTTTACAGTGGCTATATTCCAAGTCAGCTGTTTCAATTGTAATTTGCCAAATGAACTCCAGGAAGTTCTCTGTCTGAGAAGGCTGCAGCTCTGTTCCGTCAGCTCATTAGGCCTTCCATTGCCCCCTGGTACTGCCCTACCTGTATATCTATCAGCCAATAGTTTATGTCGTCAGATAGGAATTACTGGAACAATCGTTTGAATATTTTTATTTATGGTCAACATTAATATTTTTTTTAACAATACCATCACTGGTTATTGTAATAGTGTGCTTGCTTCGGCAGGCCACACTACTATTACCTCATTTATATATGTGTTTATTTATTATTATTATAGCCACCCTAACTCCTCCTACAGTTCTTGCCCTGCGAAGACATGACAGGTATCAAAATGTGTGTCTCGTTTCTGATTGCGTTGCTATTATTTTGTGAAAGGTTTCGTTGCAAGGAAATATGGAAATATTCACCTTTTTGTGGCAAAAACATAGCCGCACTGTACGATGGGTACCTAGCCACACTGAACCCCAGTAACCTAGCAACATGTATGGAGTGGAGCCTCACCGTGACGTCAGCTTTAGTTTGGCCGTCAAACCACCGGTGAGACCGCTTTCTCAAACCCTCAGTACCCTATCAATTGCTGAGTTCCAAGATGTGCCCGACGAAGTGTGTTGGAGCAAGGAATCAACTTGCTGTTTTCAACCCGATGTTAGGATTTTCTTTGCTTTATCTGCGTTCACTTACTGCCAGTACACAGATGGACACCAGATACAGCTGGTGGGACAGCAAGCAGAGTTTACCTTTTTTTACCTGCAAGCACAAGTACTTTTTCTAGTTGTACTTGAAATCCGTAAATGGCTCTATAATTATATAAATTTTTCTTTGTCTATTGGAAACTCTGTAACGTGTAAGAAAATGCAGAAATTAGTTCTACAAATCACGGATGCTGAAAGCACGAGCTTTCTTTGTGAAAAACATTGCTTATTGTAGTTTAAATGACTACATATGGTACATACTCACAGTCTAGTGTTTAGACACATCTATAGTTGCTTTCTGTGTCATTTATTTTGTAAGTTGTTGAAAAAAATCCAACTCAAAACAACATATATAGTGTTTACAGACCACAGGTACTGTAGAGGAGACAAATAGGGCTCCAGCCATTTTCAGAATGTAACTGTAGGTTCATCTATTTTGTACTCCCTCAGAGGGGGACAGAGGGGTATGCGTAAAGCATTACAACTTTGAAGTCCAAGCCAAACATCTGCTCACTTGCTCTACTTTCTCCTTTCAAGGAATATCCATCCTTACTGTAGCTGCAGTACCATTTTTTCCACCCCCCAGCACCACATTACAACACATGGCTTACACAATCTGCATTTTCTATGTGTATTAAAAGAAGGAGGATGGTTTTAGATGTGTTGGTTTGTGTTTTTCAAGTTTTGCGTCTCAAGCTGTGTAAATGAGGCTGACGTAGGCATTTTGTCTAGTAGTTAAATGCCTAATTAGATACATCCCGTGTAAATTAACTGGGCTATGTCAAATGTTAACTCGCAGCTGTGTTTTAATGGTTTCCTTGCAGGACAACCGCTGACGTTGTCAAAACAAACCATTGGGTTGTTTGTAGTTAAGTCGGGACATCACCATTTTTTGTGATTAGAGAATAAAGACTAGGTTTAGTGGACTAAAGTAAGGCCACAACCACGGGTTTGTGGATTTGTAACTATAGTCTATCTCTTGTCTCACTGAACAACTGGCCTATAGAAGATCCAATAAGAGGATAAATGATAGTGATTCACCTTTTTTGAGAGTATTTGTGTGCATGTTTGTTTCATTAATTTGAAATGACAGCAATTTCTCTCACTTATAGCAAGAAAAAGTACACCTGACATATTGCCACAGCAACTACAGAGTTTTTGGTCAAGTTGATCTCTAGATTTCAACATTTCTGGATGGCAACAAGCTCAATCCCATTGATTAACTCTGTTGGAGTTGCCATACCAAGTGGTAATGCTCCGGTCAAGATGTTTTCAGTGCTGCAGCTGTAGAACATTTTGAGGATCCGAAGGCTTGTGCCAAATATTTTCAGCCTCCTGAGGGAGATGAGGCAATGATGTTTCTACTTCACAACTGTGTGTGTGTGTGTGTAAGTGTGTGTGTGAACCATGTACATTTTTCAGTGATTTGTAGAGGAACTTAAAGCTCTTGACCCACTTCAGCCCCGTTGCTGTGGACAGGGATGTTTTTGTCCTATTTCCTGTAGTACTCTAGAGATCAGCTGCTTTGTTTTGTTGATGTTGAGAGAGAGATGATTGTCCTGGCAGTTTGGTGACTTCCTCCTTGTAGGCTGTCTGATCATTATAGGTGATGTTCCTCAGTGAAATAAAATATTGAAAACATTTTTAATTGTTAAAATTGCTTTAGGTCTGTAATACCACAGAAGAAACAGTTGAGTAATATTGATGCAAAACAACTATTGAATAGTTATGGACTAGCACTTAATAGAAATGGCTATTAGCATTGGCGGTGTTTGCCTTGTTACATTTTGGGCTAACATGCCACAAAGCATTACCAAAATAGCCTATAGACTGCTTTGCTATGCTATAGGTTATAGTAACTATAGGTTATGCAGGTAAATAGTAAGACTAATAACCAAAAGGTTGATAGACTGAAACATCAAGACAAAATTAATGATAGTCTCTAGCTATAAACTGGAACAAAGATTTGTGTAAAACCCTATGCTCACTAAAGTTATTCAAAAGTGGTTAGTCAGCCAATCATCTTAGGTGTGTAACAAAGTACTTGGTGCTAGCCTTCTTTGTAAATAAATACCCAATGTCCATCTAAGCATGAACAGATAATTCCTAAGATCATCAGATAGCCCATTTCGCTATGCTAATGTTTTGCTTTTCAGTCATTTGGTGGTCTGCATGTGTATTTTAGGTAATTGTTTGTCTACATGACCTAGGGGTCTTTATTGGCTCCACTATATTGCAGAATTCAAGCTCCCCACTATTTAATGGCTCCAGCTATAAATGCTACTGGAAAATGGTAAAGTAGCACTTATATTTTGCCCATTTAAATCCCATTGCTTTTAGGTATAAGAAAGGGGGAAGCTGTTTTAGAAAACACCTGCCAGCTTTTTGTACAGTAGCTCTGGGAATGTGCACTGGTATTATAACTGACTGACAACTTTATAAATAGGAACGGGGCTACAGAGTGCTACAGTAAACGGTTGTCTGGAACAGCTGGCGCTGTCATGTATGGTTCGGTGTTACCTGAAAGCATTCATAGAAGGCATTTAGTCTGGTTGGTCCATATCACTGGGCAGCTCATTGCTGGGTTTCCCTTTGCAGTTCGGGACAGTTTGCAAGCTATGTTACCTCTGATGAGCCAGCATTGTATAGAACTTAGTCCTACATTTATACTCTGCCTTAGCATGGTAAATTTAATGTATGCTAAATGTGCATGAAACTGAGTACATACTGTCCATACACAGAACCCTGGGCCCTAGAAAACATATCTCTACAAACTTCCCACATCTCTCATTGCCTCCGCCATAATGTATGTCTACTTTATCTCAATACACCAAGTCATTAAATAGTATATATTTGGCCAAAACACCTACATGTGCTATCCAAAATAAAAAAATAGGAAACTGCTGTAGCACTGATATTAATTGTATTCAAGAGAGAGCTCACTTGTATTTCACACTTTATATAAATAGGCAATGTCAAGCCAATCAGTACTTGTGGGCGTTTTTTTCCAGGCTTTTATTGCCTCTTTGAGGCTCAGTGAACACAGACAAAACACCTGCCATATGGACACCAGGTGGAAAAATACAGGCAGTCCTAGTCATAAATAATACCTTGGATTTACTCAAAACTCAGTGACTGTATTTCTATTCATAATAATCCATAATAATGTCTACATTTACATTTAGTTATCACTTTCCTACTGTATTCCCATATTTGCTTTGATTTGAAAAGCAGCAGATTCATAAACATTCAATGATACTTGCAAGAACATTTGAAATTAAGAATTTCATTATTGAATTTTAAGACATTTGACCCTGGATTTATTGGGCTCCTTGTTGCCAATGTTGCAGATATGTTTTTATTTATTTATAGTACAGTTTTCTTGATCAAGTCCAATCTCGGATTAACACTTAATTCAAATTGCTTTAAGACTTTGCTCAAAAGCACTGTATAAACTACACTGCTCAAAAACATAAGGGAGCACTTAAATCACTAATCAGGTCTCGATTTACAAAATATATTAAAGATCTAAATCTTTACTGTACATTGTGTAATTTCTTGGGAACAAAATAACGGTAAATGGAAAACAAACCAACTGAAATAACAGGCTGTTCAAACTTGCGTGCATTTCATCACAGCAACTTATAATGTGACTCAGTAGTGTCTATGGCCCCCACGTGCCTGTATGCACACCCAAAAAAAACCTGGGCATGCTCCTGATGAGATTACTATGATAATTGTCTCCTGGGGGATCTCCTCCCAGACCTGGATCAAGGCATCAGTGAGCTGTCAAAACATGGGGCAAAGATTCCAGATCAATACGCCCAATTACAGTAAATAACCGCACAACAACAATACATGTAATAAACTGCAAAAATACAGTGCAGGGTTTACAGTAAATATTAATTTACTTACAGTATAATATTGTTTTTGAATGTTCACTATTTCTGTAATTTCACAATTTACAACATCTAACAGGCACAAGGTTTGCAGAGATACTGAGCAAGAGTTATACATTGTCTGAAATTAATAGAAATATTAGATCAGAAGCAGCAACGCACACCAAAGAATCATCTTTATTTCTATGGTTGGTGCACCAATATGACCAATATGACCAAAATCCCCCCAAAACATTCCAACAAATAACACTGTACAGAAAGCTCTGTCACCTTCTTATTAATTACAACAGACATAAACATTAACAAAACGAACAGCCGCAAAGCATTCTGGGATATCAATAATATAAAAATAAAACTTATTTCTAAAGTTTATCCTGATAACGGACAACTTTTGTTAAAATAATTGTCTAACTGTTAGACAGTTATTTTACAGAACAGGATATTAAATGGTTTTATATCTTGTCATTTTGAAGTACAGAAAATTGCATGTAAACATTTAAAGTACTGTAAAATCCCTGACATGACATGATGTCAGCTAGTTCTTTTGTGGCAGGGCTGAAATTTAGTGGAAATGTTTTTTGGGCGGATTTAATACATTACAATTCATCTGAACCCTCTACACAACTTTCTGGATTATATGCAAATGGACATTATTAAAACTGAGGCAGCAGACTTTGTGAAAATGTATATTTGTGTCATGAATTGTCAATTCATGGATTCCCCAAACATGACAGTGTTTGCATAATTTCTTATTCACTTTTGAATGCCACAAATAATTGATTGTAAATGAAGTAATGCCATTGAACTGCTACTAAACTGTACTGATATTCCATACATCCCCTTTAAGTACAGTACACTATATTTGACAGCATAATAGAAGCACCTTTTCAATTGCCCTGGTTCATTGGGGTTCGATGGACCTCACTTGCACTCCAAAAGGGCAGCATTCAGTCTCCAATCCAAAGACCAATCATGACTGACCCTGGTTAGCCTTAGATGCAAATCATCAACGGGAGGCATGGTGATATGCTGCTAGCTGTATGAACTGGAGAGTTGTTCACATTTTAAACTACCTCTATTGACCTCCCTTCATGTGCATCCCCAGGCTGGTGGTTTGTCAGTACAGCAGAGGAACAGGGTTGGGTCCCTGCCACTTACCTGAACACCCACAGCAACACACAAGAAGACCTGGATTTGGGCGCCTCTAAGTCCGGGGAAGGTAAGAGCCCTACCTTGCTATGAATTAAAGAGCAAAGTTAGTCTACAATGTGTAGGATTCAGTATGCAAGCTGTTCCATAACAGACAACTTAAACCATGTCACATCCAGCTATGAGGGGACATTTAACGGTGTATATTCCAGAACAGTTATGACGTCTATACCTCAAACGTTCCCCATGTCTGAAAGAGTCTCACCCCCACTCTTGACCGACCACAGACTGAAGCTAAATCCCACGTTCCCCTGGGGTGAACACCCTTCCCTGTGCTCCTGCCACTGTAAGCACCAACGAACAAGCTCCAGATTCAGCCCTGAGTAAATAGTTTGGAGATGGAGTGCCAGGATCTAAGCCACAACTCAGAGCTGAGGGGTTACTGAGTAGTATACTGTACTCCACAGTAGCAGTGTAGAAATGCAATGCTAAAAAGAGGTGACCTCCCTGGAGTTTGGGACTGTGAACGAATGAAAGAACCACGTCTGAATCACTATTCTATATTGACCTGTAAGAAGGATTTTTATGAGAGTCATTTGGAAGAAAACTCATATTAGTCCTCGCCCAGAGGTAAATCATGTAATTTCCTACGTTCAGATTTACACAACAATAGAAGATGGGGATGGATGCTGCTCTGTTTGCTGCTATATTCTGTTTTAACAAGAAACAGTCCTAAAAAGTTGGGATGTTTTTCAAATGATCATGCTGACCTAACATTAGGATAAACACCCGAAGTTACCATACATTCTCCCCCCAAAAACTGCTTGGTTGAAACTATAGTCTTCGTATGGCAATGTCACAATCTAGCCACTATCAATATCAATAGAAACTTCACAATTGTGTGAAACCTTCCACTTCCAATACACTAGACATCCACAACAAAGCAAACTTCAATAGGAATACAACAAATATAACAATTACAAACTAGAAAAGGTTCAATTCCGCGGAAATTGTAAAGTGGGGTTGCTGTCGCAGCTGCTGTGTCCAGCTGTGTACTAGCAGTAAGTTAACACAGATAATCCCCAAGTACTTTGCTGGCCATCTCCCAAATATAAAAACAAAGATATGTTCAATTATATCTCACATAAAAAAGATAACTTCAGCCTTATAGCCTTAGTATATGCTCAGTCCAACACACTAACAGCACAATGGAATGCACAAGGCTCAGAGAGCAGTGAGGAGGTTATACAACAAAACTAGAGACCAGGAGGTGGAATTATATTATGTTGTAAAAATAGTTTGCTCCAAAATGTAACAAAGATATAAATGAATAACTGGAAATACATATATAAGCTATTACAATGTGTTTAACAATAACCTGGGTGCACCCCTCTTATTTTCTCGCTGTTGAACATCTTGTGGACAAACAACAATGGTATCTTTAAATCATATACATACAAACTCTTAACCACAAAACGTGATTCATGAAATACAAGCATACAATAGCATTCACTGCAACAAAACATCTTACTTTGCCACATATCGCCCAGTTAATTTTTTGCAGCAGACTGTCCTCAACAACGTGGCAAAAAACGTAGGCTTCTATTTTTAACCAGTCCGGAAATATGAATAGAAATGTAATGTGTGTGCTTTGATGCCAATTTGGTGGTCTGCTAACAAAGACAAATAAACATAGTCTCTGCACAACAACGATGTGATAAAACAATTGTCCTTTCTTAATTCTTCAGATACATTGGGGAGAACAAGTATTTGATACACTGTCGATTTTGCAGGTTTTCTGCAGGTTATTTTGCAGAGATCATACGGTTCCTGTAGTTCTTGACCAGGTTTGCTCACACTGCAGCTGGGATTTTATCCCACTCCTCCATACAGACCTTCTCCAGATCCTTCAGGTTTTGGGGGCTGTCGCTGGGCAATACGGACTTTCAGCTCCCTCCAAAGATTTTCTATTGGGTTCAGGTCTGGAGACTGGCTAGGCTACTCCAGGACCTTGAGATGCTTCTTACGGAGCCACTCCTTAGTTGCCCTGGCTGTGTGTTTCGGGTCATTGTCATGCTTGTTAAGACCCAGCCACGACCATCTTCAATGCTTTTACTGAGGGAAGGAGGTTGTTGGCCAAGATCTTGCGATACATGGCCCCATCCATCTTCCCCTCAATGCGGTGCAGTCGTCCTGTCCCCTTTGCAGAAAAGCATCCCCAAAGAATGATGTTTCCACCTCCATGCGTCAATGTTGAGATGGTGTTCTTGGGGTTGTACTCATCCTTCTTCTTCCTCCAAACACGGCAAGTGGAGTTTAGACCAAAAAGCTCTATTTTTGTCTCATCAAACCACATGACCTTCTCCCATTCCTCATCTGGATCATCCAGATGGTCATTGGCAAACTTCAGATGGGCCTGGACATGCGCTGGCTTGAGCAGGGGGACCTTGCTCATGATCCATGACGGCGTAGGGTGTTACTAATGGTTTTCTTTGAGACTGTGGTCCCAGCTCTCTTCAGGTCATTGACCAGGTCCTGCTGTGTAGTTCTGCAGGACCTGGTGATGCCCCACGAGGTGAGATCTTGGAGCATGGAGCCCCAGGCCGAGAGTGATTAACCGTCATCTTGAACTTCTTCAAATCTTTTATAATTGCGCCAACAGTTGTTGCCTTCTCACCAAGCTGCTTGCCTATTGTCCTGTAGCCCATCCCTGCCTTGTGCAAGTCTACAATTCTATCCCCAATGTCCTTACACAGCTCTCTGGTATTGGCCATTGTGGAGAGGTTGGAGTCTGTTTGATTGAGTGTGTGGACAGGTGTATTTTCCTCAGGTAACAAGTTCAAACAGGTGCAGTTAAAACAGGTAATGAGTGGAGAACAGGAGGGCTTCCTAAAGAAAACCTAACAGGTCTGTGAGAGCCAGAATTCTTACTGGTTGGTAGGTGATCAAATACTTATGTCATGCAATAAAAGGCAAATTAATTACTCAGAAATCATACAATGTAACTTTCTGAATTTAAATTTTTTAGATTCCGTCTGAAGTGTACCTATGATAAAAATTATCGACCTCTACATGCTTTGTAAGTAGGAAAACCTGCAAAATAGGCAGTGTATCAATTACTTGTTCTCCGTACTGTAGTTATTCTAAAACTTTGTTCAGTATAGGGAAGTCAATCTAGTTAGACTTGCTAAAATGATGTGTTTTCAATAATGCTGCTAGCTACTTCCACTGACTGTAATTCAGGGGCGGGACATAACAATTTGTGGAATCCCGATTGACTGACAATAACGTAACTATCCTTTTAGATTTCACAGAATGATTCCTTCATTATGTGTTACATTTACCGTTAACTAAGTAAGTCCAATGGTCGAAGTCAGTGCCATTTCATTGTCACTCTGTAAACAGTCCTGTAGATAGCTAGCATTAGTTGCAAACTTCAGATCCGGCAGCCATTTGCATGGACTCATTCTGGAAAGTTTTTTATTGGTGTGGCTACCTACCCTTCGGCCAGTGCGGCTATGATTTTTGCCACAAAAACGTAAACATTTTCTAAACCTTGCAACGCAACTTTCCACAAAACAATAGCAACGCAATAAGAAATGAGACACACATTTTGATACCTGTCATGTCTCCATAGTGCAAGAACTGTAGGAGGAGTTAGGGTGTCTATAATAATAAATAAATATATATATGTGAGATTACATAAAGTGGGGGGCTCCCCCACTGAATTAATTTACCTGCTTATATTGACTTTGGTATTAGTGAGTAGATGGGTATGGATTGTGTAGCAAGCAAATCTGTCTATGAAAAATATTGTATGGTGTTGGTTGTCCACATCTTTTCAGATTTCATCAACAAAATGTACGTTTTAACTTATTATAACTACAAAATGCAGAAAACATTCACCGAAAGATGTGGTTGACAAATGTCATGCTGTTGCATTATTAAACAATATATAAAAAAAATTATTCCATTAGAATGAGAATGTGTAGTGGATTACTCCTTTAATTAGCCAGTATGAATACAAGTCAAATAAGTGACATCAGTTACCCTATAAGATTTTACTGCACACACAAAAATTGCATTTACTGTAGCAAATGTTAATTCCAAAACACTGAGGAACACATTTTTATATGGCACGAGAGATAGACCACACACCACACACACACACACACCATGCACACAGAGAGAAAGAGTAGAGAGAGTCAGAGAATCTGCAAGAGTGGTCAGGCGACTGTCAGTGTAATTTGCATTTATGTGTCTAGTCAGTTATGGGAATGTCTCAGGACAGAATCCATAAACTCTCTGTCAGTCTTGTGGATTGTGTTCTGCAGCTTTCTGTGTGATGCTGCCATTGGATGCAGTTAGCTTTTAGGGCAAAAACAACCTGGAAATCATTTAGATATGATACAAGTCTAAACAGAGTCTCTGCCTAATTAGAAAATACTGTCTTGATGAAAACAAACAACTGGGCATGCTACTGATTTCTTGTGTCATAAGTGTTTTTAAAGATAATTTGGGTCAGTGTACACACCTGAAATGGACTCATCTACTGGGGTTATTTCTATTGTCATAAGTGTTGGGTCAGTGTACACCCCTGCACATCTCAAATGCCCGCTAAACCTCTCAAGGGATTATTGCACTGCTTCTTCTTTAATTATTTTAACCTGGTCATTTATACTGTAGCATTGGAATCTGAGAAACAATCCCCCAGAAGCTTGTAACTATTCTGATCTTGTGCATTTCACCTAAACTAACTCAACGATTATAGATCTGTGGTGGCAGGGAAAATCTTAAAAAATTAATTTAGCTGGTCTATTAATTGGATGACATTCCCGAGCGGCAATGTGCACCCCAAGTTTCTGCTACAGAACAGGATGGGAAAACTTGGCTAACAACCCACCATGATTACAAGCCACAGAGAAGATTAACATTCATTAACCCCAGTCACCACCATGTCCTTTCATTGCAATGTGGTACCATTGTTTCCATGTTATCCATGTGACTAACTATTAACCAGAGGAAAGTCCATGTGGTTTGTGATGTATGTTTCCCACCTTTCATATGTCTGTCCCCATTTGTGTTTGTTTGTGTCTGGTCGCCATGGGTCAGTCACTAAGCGACGTAAGAGGCTGAAGAGGCTGGACCGGAGATGGACCCTGGGGGGGATGGTCAGCAGGCAACATAGCCGAGGTGACAGGAAGCCCCCGTCCCCATTTTACTTTGTCCTGTCTTCTCTCTGATACCTACAGTCTGTCTTGTTTATTGTCACAATGTTTATAACTACACTGTCATGCCCAAAACCAAAATAACCACTAACATGAGCCTAAGCTATCAAATTCACTGTCCTACCATGTCATCACCATGCTCAATACTAAAGCTTGTCACATACACAATGGCAGCTTTTAAGATTTGACCTGCAGACAATGAAATATGTAAACTCCTGTTGTTGTTTTGTATCTACAGTTGAATTTGGTATTAGGTGAAGTTAAATTAATATTGACTTTGGTATTAGTATGTAGATGGGTTATCTCTATGATAGTACAGCATTTAATGAGATTGTGGAAGTGGTTGTAATTTGTTGATATTTTGGCACTTGCAATATTTAATTTAATAATTTAGCAATTTATTTTGTTTTCACGAGCAAGTGAAACACATATTAACTTATCAAAAGTTGAAATGTCAGAAGTTAATCAACCAAAGTTGTGGGGCTCAAATCTGCCTTGTATTGATATGTTGGTAATAGTGAAGAATACTATGCTTGTACTCTGTAAACGTAAAGAATGATATGTTTTACATGGGAGGCTGTTGGATTGCTGCCAGTGTAAAGATAGGCTATTTGAGTCTAGCCCAAGAGTTTGTGTTTGGCAACAGTGTCCACAACGCACAGAAATGACTGTCTGCCTGGGTAAAGAACGTTTTTTTTCAACTGCAGGAACTAAATCTGGTCTGTGGAAAAAAGCTGGAATAGTGCTGACTGTAGGAAATGAGTTCCTAAAAGTTACGCAAGCTATGCATGTTGTGGTTAACACAATATCTGATCCAGATATTTCCCCGCTGGTGACTGTGGACTCAGGAATGTTAAAATATCAATCAATCAATCAAGTTTAAATAGGGTTGCCCCTGGAGAGACGGCTCTATCAGGCTTTTAACACAGACTGGAAGTCGCAAAGATCAGTGCAGGCAAAACAAACACAGCCTTCACAGTATTTAACTGCTAATTAGAATGTAATTTTATTTTTATTATATTTTATAATATCCGTTTTCAGTCTTTGTAGATCCCCAATTGGAACTAAACAAGGGGCCGAAGAAATAAAAGTACTCAGAAATCCATTGATCCCAGAAGGATCCAGCCAGAATGAGCGTGCAGATAGGACTTGTCCTCTCCTATCCAGTCTTTTTGGCAGAGTTTCCATGTTCCTGTCTGTGTTTTACAGTGTGTTAAGATGAGACCTCTGGTCCGTAATGACTGGAAACACTGTCACTCACTGTGCCCTCTGGCCTTGTGGGCAGTTACAAATCAAGATGTTGTCTCTGTTCTCTTCTTCGCTGAGTTTACAGAGACTGACCACCATCCTATTAGTCAGTCACTTCATATTTCTTTTTAATATTTAAAATTTTTAAGAGAGTATGGTTTGAGTATATTTCATCCCATTTATATGTTAAGAATGAGACATCATTTCTTTGTTTCTTTGGTTATTTGTAGAATTTGATAGTAATGTTGGATTTCTTGATAAATGAGACAGAATTGAATCAGAACTACAAACTTCTTGTCTATATATTTATTAACTTTAAATCCCTCTGATGTGTTTCTACCATCACAGTTGGAGTAATCATATACTGTAGAAGCTCAACATACTGTCTTTTAGGTACATTTGAGTAATGTTTTGTATTTCATGTAGTATAGTACATTTTAAATTGACCCTTTCGGTGGCCTGACAGAGGAGAAGTATATGACGGTGCAGCCATATACCAGCGAGGGAAAGGATGAGATTGCCTTCGAAAAAGGAGTCCTTGTGGAGGTCATTCAGAAGAACTTGGAGGGCTGGTGGTTTATTAGGTAAAAACATGATTTGTGTTCCAACAACGAAATACTGTTGCCTGTTTGCATTGTCTTTACAATATTGGTGTTCTTTCTATCCATGTTCTTCCCTTTCCTCCCTCTCTCTCCAGGTATCAGGATAAGGAGGGCTGGGCTCCAGCCTCCTACCTGAAGAAGGTCAAGGAGGACCTCTCTCCCCGTAGTAATAATAACAAGACCCCATTGACTAGCCCGGTGGAGATAATCGGCAACATCATGGAGATCAGCAACCTGCTCAACAAGAAAGCCCTTAGTGAAAAAGACGTGCAGACTGACAGCCGGCCTGTGGAAACCCCCCTTATGACTCCTTCGCTGGTCAAGAGGCAGATCAGTCTGCCCATTCCCTGCTCTAGCCTGGACTTCAGCTCTGGTGCATCCTTGGTGGACGGAAAGGTAAAAGCTGAACCAGCTTCTCCAGCCATAGCACGCATCGCTCCCCACAGAATAGAGATTGGTACGTTGTCACTCCCCAAAAATATATGGATTTGTTAAACAAATGCTCTCAGAAAATGTAAATAAAAATTTCATTTTCATCTATCTAGGCTCCCCGATCCTCAGACAAAAACCACCTCCTCGAATAGATGCCTCTCTGGTCAGTATGATACAATACATATTTTTGGAGGGTGGTTGTAGGCCAGTTATTATTGTTTCCTGTGTTTGCCATGCAGAACTCTTAACTCTATTAAAAAAAAATCCACTCAGGGATTCAATTTACCATCACCTCCTGATCCCCCTACGGTTGAAGCAGAGTACTATACCATTGCCGAGTTCCAGTCCGTAATTTCAGATGGCATCAGTTTTAACGGAGGGCAGAAAGCAGACGTAAGCTTTTCATATGTATGCTTTTGGTGTACATTGTGCTATTTGACATTATTCTGGTGAATTCTGGAAATTAACAGATACAGCTTGTAGTTAATGATACCTATTCTTATCCATGTCTTCTTTCTGTTCTGTCCTGTAGGTGATTGAGAAGAACTCTGGTGGCTGGTGGTATGTCCAGATTGGGGAGAAAGAGGGCTGGGCTCCCTGCTCCTATATAGACAAAAGAAAGAAACCCAACCTAAACCGCAGAACCAGCACTCTGAGCCGGCCCAAAGTCCCACCCCCAGCCCCACCCATCAAGAAGCAGGAGTCTGAGGAGACAGCACCTCCCAGCAGCCCTGGTTCCGAAGCTCCAGATTCTCCTGTATCTTTGGGGAAGCCTGTGTATGAGGAACCGGAATATGACATTCCTGCCATTGGGTTTGATCTGGAGTCAGAATTTGAGTTTCTAAGGACAGGTGAGTCCTCAGTGGATGGGAGGAACGAGGACAGTTCCTCGGAGAAGGGCTCTCATCTGTCGTCTAAGCCACTTCCTGCCCCTTCCTTTCACAGCTTGTCCTTCAAGAGACATGGGTCATCGGAGGATTTGGGGCAGGAAGAAGAGGAGCCTGAAGGAGAACAGTGTATATATGAAAATGATAGCTTCAGTCCTTTAAGAGAGATACCAGTTGCCCATTCCATTGGTGACTCCACAAAGACAACCGCCCTTTTGGAAACTAGCAAGGCTGAAAACTCTCATTCCACATTGGGTGCAAGGAAAAAAGGGAAGAAGATCCAGCAGGAGCTGAATGGAAGTTATTCCCAATCTCCAATAAAATTTGAGACAGCACCATTCAGTTTCAAACCTGCCTCCTCAGAGTTCATCTCAGATTTCTCAAAGCAGTCAAAACCGAAGGACAAAGAGGAACACAAAATGGGCAACATTAAGATATCCACAAAACCGAAGCCAGTTGTCAGACCCAAACCCCAACTAGCTAAAGCCTCCAGTGCAGAGAAGATGGATATCAGCAGCCTTAGGAGACAATTGCGGCCTACAGGCCAGCTAAAGAAGGCCTCCAGAGGAGAAGACTTTGAAACCGCCTCTGTTATCTCTTCTGAGGACTCTGTGTCATCTCACAGCACCTCCGATCTCTCCTCCATTTATTCTAAAGGCAGTCGGGGAGACTCAGATGAGGGCAGTTGCCTCTATCGCACGACAGACGCCTATGTAAAAGTCCAAGACTCAGAAATGAGCTTCCCTGCCAGAGTGGAGGTAGAAGTGCTTGAGAAGCAGGATAGTGGCTGGTGGTATGTCCGATGGGGCAACACTGAGGGCTGGGTTCCAACCTATTACCTGGAGCCTGTAAGGCAGCTGGAAGACACTGCTGGCTCAGAGTCCGATGGTACCCCCACCAAGACAGGAAGTCTGAGCAAGTCAAACAGCCTGGAGAAGAACGAGCAAAGGGTCCAAGCCCTAAACAACATCAACCAGAGCCTAAAGAAGAGCACACCACCCATCCTATCCAAGCCCACAGGGGGGCTCTCCAAGTCCTTTGGCCTGTTTAATGGCTTACACAAGCAAAAGAATGTTACAAAACAGCAGCAGGTGGTCAGGCCCCAGTCTGTCTTCATCTCTGGGCCAATCATCGATGGGCCAAAACCAGTTGGCTCCCTTAGGAGGGGCGAGTCATTCAACTCCACCGACCACCCACGTTCTAGTCCCACAGTGCGCCGCAACGCTTCCTTCGGTACTCCTCCACGGCACCCAGCACCGAAAAGCAAAATGCCAAGTCAGAACAGATCCGGCATGGGCAGCTCTGAATCACTGGGCCATGGGTTTCCATGGAATGGTCTTCCAATTTCTATTGCGGATGTCAAATCTCAACTCATCCACAACAACCTAAGAGAGGTGTATGTTTCTATAGCAGATTACCATGGAGACGAGGAAACCATGGGATTCCCTGAGGGAACATGCCTTGAGGTTTTAGACAGAAACCCTAATGGGTGGTGGTACTGCCAGATCCTGGATAGAGGGCAACCTCGTAAAGGCTGGGTCCCATCAAACTACCTTGAAAGGAAGAACAATTGATGTGCAAAGTTCAGTGAGCGTGCAATCTGATCAGAGACCACAGAGAACAGTGTTAATGAAAAACGTTTTTCAATTTAATTATGAAAATCAGAAGAGACAATATACGTATAATTTAAGTGATATATTATCTATTGGTGCCGAAAATGATTTTCTTTCGAAAATAAAATGACAAAGAATGGACTTCAATATGCAATTTGGAGCCGGGGGTTTTAACACATCCGAGTGGACGGAACAATACCTTTGGCTAACAGTCAGCAGAAGGTCAACCGTTTTGAACTGAAGAATATAAAATGAAGTAGTTGTAGTTGTGTTTAAATGTGCTTTTTAATGGGACTTGAACACCAGTGGAGGAGCTTTGGACGTCTTATGCTGATAATAATCATTTATTGGAGTAAGATGGGTTTACAAAATGATTAAATTACTGTTTTAATGATTTCTAATGAGCAAAACAATATACATTTCTAATAACATTTTATCATAAAACACGTTTTATGTCTTTTTTAATGATTTTACCTTTATAAATCTTCTTGCATGTTTGTATGTCGACAAAGTCTGGGGCCTTAAAAAAATGATTTCAAACCTAACATGTTACATTCTTTGTGCAGAATGTCTTTTGCATGTTTTTGTCACTTTTTTGCAAAGCATAGTGTGTATTGAACATACTGTGTTTTTATATAGCCTTATGTGCAGTGTAAATGGAAATTAATCTCAAAGGTATCTTGTTACTTATCTTGTTTATGTACTTATGCTTGTATTTCCGCACCAACTAAGCACAGTAAAGGGTGTTTACAAGGACAACTACACAGTTTTTGACGCATGAACGGAGATTTCACTATAAAGGTAAACCATCAAAGGTTCTTGTATGTTTATGGTGACAATGGACTATAGGAGGAATGTCAATTCAGAACATTACTGTGGTGTTGTTGGCTTGCCACACAATAAATGAGGTAGTCCTGCCAGTATTGTGTTTTCTAGGTTTGCAGTTTAACAGCTGTCCATTTATATTATATCTCAGAATATTGTGAATACCCTTTCAATAAATTGCATAATGGAGGAAACGTATCAAACAACATCAACTATACATTCAATACTTACATGTTTAAAAAATGTCCAGAAACTATTTGTCTAGTCTTCTAGTCTTCTTCCTACTAATTTGGTGGTGGAGCTTCCCTGCTACTGCTGCTGCCTTTCTACATCCTGACGGAGAATTTGTAGACAAACATTCTCACCAAGCAGCCAGACATCTATTCTGAACCTCATTGAGTCATCAGGTCATTTACCAGTAATAATTGTTAACCCACCATTCAGGATTCAAACCACCCGGTTTGTGTATGCTTCAAGAACCAATTACTGAATTTCTTTTACTGAAACAGACTGTAAGCGGCTTCCATTTTTTACTTTTTCTTTGAACGTTTCATTACTTTAATTTTTTATACCGTACACATACTCCCCGTCTTACAAGTGCATTTCTGGTCTTGAGACAAAATATGCATCCTTACTGTTAATTAACTGATAAATAAGCATTTACATGCTCTCTTGAAATAGCACATTTGGATGTTTCTGTCAAATCTTAGATTTTCACATAGTTCCAATGATTTTGACAAAATAAATACCATACAGTAAATATTTCTTTTTTTTTTTTTTTTACTTTTGCCTTAACTTTTTATGGAGTCACAAGGTTTTCCATGAGGAGAGCTTATGCAATTTCTTTATTCCACTTTAAATACCAGGACCATATTCTGTAACAACTGTAACAACTCCGGGAAAGTGGACTCAAATGCATGAGTCAGGGGCAGGATCAAAGAAAACTTAATGTATTGACAGTCAAAGGTTCAGTACACAAAAGATCAGTCCAGACAATCCAAGGGAACAGGCTAAGGAGAAGTTCAGATAAACAGCAGGTGTTGAAGTCACAGGAAATCCAAAAATGCTAAACTTAACTGGCATGAAACCCACAAGAGGTAGAAACAAACTGACACTGAAAAAAGGAAAGACAAGGATAAAATACACAGGGCTAACAGGTGAAAGGTGAGTCCAATCAGGATGGGAGAAGTAATAATGCAGGGGCAACACACAAGGGAGCAGGAAGTGAAGAGTCTGAAATGAGAAGACACATTAGGATTTCAAAATAAAAGGTGACCGACAAAGAGGCAACATAAAACCTATGGCACAGAGCCAGGAATTACATGTTCAGTTACAAAGTGCTGAGAAACGTCAGACAAAAATTCCATGAAAAAAACTAATGTGAAAGGCACATTTTGTTCTACATAGACGATGTCTCGTACAACCATTTAATAATATTGTGTCTTGTTGAATGTATCACAAGATGAAGGAGCAGGAATTTGAGTTAGGCTGGTATTGAGTCTTTGTAATTGCTTTCACAACAGCTCTCCACTGATTTGTCTGATAAATCACTGCAAATTGGTTTAAATTTGATTTAGAATACTTTTTTGCAGATTGCAATTCATGTGTACATAAAACCTTAAGTCCGGTCATGCTAATCATATCTGAAATCAATTGATACTCATGTCCTGCCCTATTGAAAAATGTGGAGCATACAGTATTATATAAATGCTCAATACACTCAGATACGCTCAATATTGCCATACAGTATGGATTTTGTTTGACTACATCTTTCCTATCTGCATTTTTATTAAAAGTTCTACAGATTCCCTCTGCTTCTTTATGGTGAGGTAATATGCTAAGGCTAAGACAAGTTCAAGACTGCTGAATGGAAGGATCCTCTTTTGCCAGCTTGATCTTGCAACAATTCCTTTGTCTTCTTACATTCATGTAAAGCCTGCTGCATTTCAGAAATGTTATTTAAGCAGAGGGATTGCTTACAAATAGTTGAAATATAAGAAGTTAAGTGAGTATAGTTTAATGATGCAATATTGCTTAACTTAACAAAAAAAAAATACATAAGTATAAAAAAATTACTGTTTGAATCGCTTTGTAAATTTTGTTTTAAATAAATAAGGGTAAATATACTTTGTGGTGGTTTTCTTTAAAGTTTTAAGATATTTTATATCAAATTAATATAAAATAAATGTTCCCAATTCATCAAAAGACATTAACTTTACTCCAACGAAAGTGGAACAATCTTGATATTACAAGTAAGAAAAAATATATATATTTAAAAAAAAGTAAAAGTTTAAAAATGTATTAGCAGTAATTCTGAAACCTATTTTTGGCCCCAGGGTTGATTGTGTCAAAGAGTGCCAAGACATATTATAATCTCACATAGTAATCAGAGATGTTTTCCCTTTGAAGATATATTATCAATTTAGAAATGTACTTAATGAACAACTTTCTTCAATAAACACAAATTATTCTTGCCATTAACAACAATTACTTACGATCCTACCATGTTAGACAACTCGTCACCAAATATTATTCTACTAGAACAGCACGTTGCTTACTTGTGAAATGTAAAACTAAATACTAACATATCACAGCATTCACATTTGTGTGCTGTTTTTAAGAAAGCAAGTTCCAAAAAGCTTTGGGAAAATATATATTTTTTCCCATAAATGTGTGATAAAAAGTACCTGAGGACATCCTTTAAAAGCCTTACTATTTCAAAATCCATTAGATTACTTATTATGTATTGTGCAAAGATCCCAGGTTTAATGGGTTTCAAAGATGGACATCATTGTGTTCCTTACTGCACTTTTTGCATTTAGTGTTATAGGTAAATATGGAATAGCATTTCTTTTAATTTTAAGAAGTGACCATCTAGCATGAAATAGATGTACTAATATATTTCCATGGGAGATATGTAATTATTTTATTTAGTATCAAGGTATTGGACACCTTAGGCATAATGAAAATGTAACTACTGTAACCTTAACGTATAATAGGACAAGAAGCAGTGAAGCAATAAGCCCAACACAGATTAATAACGTCACTATTTGTTTACAGTATTAATAATGTTATGATTTCCACTAAAGTGGATTTTCCTGCAACAATATGACCAACAGCACCCTCTTGTGCATTGCAACCTTTCAATACAAGCAATATCTTATTGTAAGTACAAGACACATAATGTACTAACTGTGGATGTTAATCTGTTGATTAATATGTCAACTTTAACAATATTAAATACACACTTATTTCTATAATAGACCTAACTTTATTTTTACAACATTATGCATGATTGAGCTTTTACAATTAAAAGGTACATAGAAATAATATTACCAGCATTTTCATTCACGATAAAGGCTTAATGTTCATATTATTCACATAGTATAAGTAAACTTCATGACGTTATTAACATTATACTGTTTGCTTTCAACTTGCTCAGAAAATATAGTTATTTTGTATTTTAATATATCCAAATACATGTTGAGCAATTGTGTTAGCAATAGTGAATCCATATTTTATTGTTTGAATTATTTACAAAAATATTTTTGCAGTGTTTGTTTTTGATCTGCAATCACACCACACAAGGTCACTGGCATATTCTTTGTACATTAAAACACAAAAGCGCAGCAGGTCATGCATCATCCTTTGCATATCAAGTATGTATATGCTACACTGTCACCACAGTTTAACATTAAAAGCACAAAAAACGGTTTCTAAGAGTAGTCCCAAGAACAAATGTTGGCTAGCTGAAAATCCAACCAGTATGTGGAGGCTCAAACTTGACATTATCTATGGACCCGTCTCGTCACAAAAACTCCTAACAGATTTTGGACAGTTAAGATTGCAGCAAGCCTTCCTCATAGGCCTCTTCTCCTAGCCAATTCTTCTTTTTCCACACTGCTCTTCCAACCATGAAGTCAAGTGGGTCAACATGTGTGAGGGCATGCTCACTCATCTGACAATCTCATTTAGCTTTGAAGGCGCCAGAGCCGCTTGAGGGAGTCTCTAGCGCACGATTGATTGGACCAGAACATCTTCCTCCCTCCTCAGGCAATGCTGGCCAATTAAGCCAATATTGTCAGCTAGCACAGGGATTCAAACTTTATTTCCTTTTGACCGACCTTTCAAGGTGTCTTTTGAGTCATGACAAAACATTGTGTACAAGTAACCTGGCCATACATAAACGTTCACTGTAGTCTTGTTAAGCAACGTCAGTATTGATTTGGCCTTGCTACCAATGTGTAGCATAAAGCCGACGTAAGTGTCAGATCTACACCCGGTTCGAGCACCCCATCCCGTCACAAAGACAACCTATTCACCATCTACATCATCTACCACATAATTACTAACCTGATTGTGTGTAAAAAGAGATAAAGACACATCATGTGTTTTTATGCCAATTTTAACAGCTGCAATAATTTGGGCTTTACTAAACAGTACACAAGTACTTACTTACGCAACAACCAAATGTAATTTCTGTGCATGTTTTTTCCTTTTTTCATTACAGAATACTTCTTGTTGCTCAATGAACAAAAATAACAAATTAACAAATAAATTTAGTCACACTTTGCAATGCAACAAAATACAACAAAAGTCCACAGAGGATTGGTAATGTCGAGTTCTTAAAATATAACAACTTATATAAAGGCTATTCTAATATATGTATATATACAACGATCAGCCATGCCATTGTGACCACTGACAGGTGAAGTGAATAACACTGATAATCTCGTCAGCATGGCACCTGTCAGTGGGTGGGATATTTTAGGCAGCAAGTGAACATTCTGTCCTCAAAGTTGATGTGTTAGAAGCAGGAAAAATGAGCAAGCGTAAGGATCTGAGGAATTCAATTGATGAAATTACTGATGACTAGACAACTGAGCCAGAGCATCTTCAAAACTGCAGCTCTTTGGCGGGGTGTTCCAGGCCTGCAGCCGTCAGTACCTATCAAAAGTGGTCCAAGGAAGGGCCAGCGGTGACGAGGCAACATGGTCATGGGCGACAAGGCCCATTGATGCACGTAGGGAGAGAAAGCTGGCCTGTGTGTTCCAATCCGACAGACGAGCTACTCTAGCTCAAATTGCTAAAAAAGGCAATGTTGGTTCTGATAGAACTGTGTCAGAACACACGGTGCATCGCAGTTTATTGCTTATGGATGGGGCTGCGTAGCTGCAGACCAGTCAGGGAGCCGTGTGAACCACCATTGAAAGTGCCTACAATGGGCATGTGAGCATCGGAACTGAACCACGGACCAATGGACGAAAGGTAGCCATGTACACGCTTTAATGGAAACGGTATATACAGTGGTGAGAACAAGTATTTGATACACTGCCAATTTTGCAGGTTTTCCTACTTTCATGTCATTTTTATCATAGGTACACTTACACTGTGAGAAACGTAATAAAAAAAATCCAGAAAGTCACATTGTATGATTTTTAAGTAATTAATTTGCATTTTATTGTATGACATAAGTATTTGATACATCAGAAAAGCAGAAATTAATATTTGGTACAGAAACTTTTGTTTGCATTTACAGAGATCATACGTTTCTAGTTTTTGACCAGGTTTGCACATACTGCAGCAGGGATTTTGGCCCACTCCTCCATACAGACCTTCTCCAGATCTTTCAGGTTTCGGGTCTGTCGCTGGGCAATATGGACTTTCAGCTCCCTCCAAAGATTTTCTATTGGGTTCAGGGCTGGAGACTGGCTAGGCCACTCCAGGACCTTGAGATGCTTCTTACGGAGCCACTCCTTAGTTGCCCTGGCTGTGTGTTTCGGGTCATTGTCATGCTGGAAGACCCAGCCACGACCCATCTTCAATGCTCTAACTGACGGAAGGAGGTTGTTGGCCAAGATCACGCGATACATGGCCCCATCCATCCTCCCCTCAGTGCATTGCAGTCGTCCTGTCCCCTTTGCAGAAAAGCATCCCCAAAGAATGATGTTTCCACCTCCATGCTTCATGATTGGGATAGTGTTCTTGGGGTTGTACTCATCCTTCTTCGTCCAAACACGGCAAGTTTTTTTTTTGTCTCATCAGACCACATGACCTCCTCCCATTCCTCCTCTGGATTATCCAGATGGTCACTGGCAAACTTCAGACGGGCCTGGACATGCGCTGGCTTGAGCAGGGGGACCTTGCGTGCGCTGCAGGATTTTAATCCATGACGGCTTAGTGTGTTACTAAATGGCTTTCTTTGAGACTGTGGTCCCAGCTCTCTTCAGGTCATTGACTAGGTCCTGCCGTGTAGTTCTGGGTTGATCCCTCACCTTCCTCATGATCATTGATGCCCCACGAGGTGAGATCTTGCATGGAGCCCCAGACCGAGGGTGATTGACCGTCATCTTGAACTTCTTCCATTTTCTAATAATTGCGCCAACAGTTGTTGCCTTCTTACCAAGCTGCTTGCCTTTTGTCCTGTAGCCCATCCCAGCCTTGTGCAGGTCTACAATTTTATCCTTGATGTCCTTACACAGCTCTCTGGTCTTGGCCATTGTGAAGAGGTTTGAATCTGTTTGACTGAATGTGTGGACAGGTGTCTTTTCTACAGGTAACGAGTTCAAACCGGTGCAGTTAATACAGGTAATGAGTGGAGACCAGGAGGCTTTCTTGAAGAAAACCTAACAGGTCTGTGAGAGCTGGAATTCTTACTGGTTGGTAGGTGATCAAATACTTATGTCATACAATAAAATGCAAATTAATTACTCAAAAAGCATACAATGTGATTTTCTGGATTTTTGTATTAGATTCTGTCTCTCACAGTTGAAGTGTACCTATGATACAAATTACAGACCTCTACATGCTTTGTAAGTAGGAAAACCTGCAAAATTGGCAGTGTATCAAATATTTGTTCTCCCCACTGTATATAGATATATAGATATATATTGGCGTAGATTTCTCATTCCTTTCTTGACTAACTCCACAAAATTACTCTGCAGTCTTCCTTTAATCCAATAAGGTGAAACCACGCTTACTGATTGCAAAAACAATGACAAATTACCCTGCCCTTTAAACCTTGTTGATTAGTCAGCCAGAAACCAGTCAGCAGTTCACAGTTGTATTGTACTGGAAAACAACACATTTAGACAAATAATTTATTTATCACTACTTAGTAGAGCAGAAGACCTTGATTTGGCATACTAAAATGGAGCTGGATATTTATATACTGACAGGATCGATAACTGAAACAACAAAACGTTGCTATGTGCCTTACACTTAGTTGATCTCAGTAAAGCACAAGACCTCCAGCCATTTACTTTGTCAGTTTGTGCTATTAGTGACAGACAGTACACAGATTCAGTCAAACTAACAGCTGAGCCCTCAGTCTAAAGGAAGAGTAGCCAGGGGAGTTTCCTAAAGTCAAACACCACCTCCATAGTTTTGTTTTTGTTACGTTTCAGGTTTTTCTGACTGCAGCAGCCCACCAGCTGGTTAACCTCTCCAAGATACAGTGAAACAGATGAAAGCAACCAGAGCTGTTGAGTAGCTGAGCAGAACCATTTTGGGAAGTACAGCTGTTGGTCTAGAACAAGTAGAGATAGGGGGAGAGAATGTGTGTAAGGGATACAAGTGTAACATTAACATATCAAAAATAGGGCAGTAACCAATTGTAAAATAAGGATGTAACATAACAACATGTGGCAAGTGAAGGGGTCTGAAACTTGTATACTGACAGCATTGCACCAGCCTCCTGTTGACATTAAAGCAATGATTAGTCAAGGAAACAAAAGTGCAGAAAATGTGTTGGCCCGAGGATGGAAAATACGCAATAGCATGAGAAATACTGGAGGTGCCTAGATAAAAAAATGTAACATTCTGTTTGAATTTGCACTATTCAACTGTACTGAATTCCCTTTGATAGGTCTTCAGAATCATATAATGTATTAGTCCATATATTTCCTAATATGGCACAATACAAAATAATACAAATGTAAAATTAATTCACATCAAGTGTTATAATTCTATGTCCTCAAGGTGGCAGCATAACACTCCAGAAAAGCTCATCTTCCTGAACGACCGTCTTTACTTCAGCATCTCATGACACAAAAGGACGAAAAAATTACAAGAAACAAGAAAACACACCTTTGAAGACCAGGGACTTGAGCTTGTTGAAGCACATATTAACATCTTTGAGATGCATTTAGTAGTATGACCATATTAAATCAGCTTAGTATGTAAGGCATTCCACAAACTCAGATGTCTTCAGCCAAACCTAAAGCACCAAAAGTTTGAATGAGGCCCTGGTTCACTAAGAGGTCTGAACGGAAAGTCTGCGTTTACACAACAGTGAGTGTTCATGTCATCTTTACGCTTGATGACTTTGTCTTCCCTCGCTTCTGAGAAACCTGAATCGTGAGCAATGGCTACCGCTGCCTGCTTCGTGTCCAGACTTCACAGGCTGTATTTGTGCATATTAGACTGCAGGATGAAACACTGGTACATCCAGCACATCTAAGGCAGGGTAGTAAATAACAGATGATGTTCGTGCTTGCCAGATCTACATGCCTCCACTCTAAACAGACTGTGTGAGTTATGGATGTTTACTGTAGCCTCTTTAGCTTTTCACATTCAGACTGAACACCAGAAAACTACTGTTGCAATTTGTTGTGCTAAAAAGGAGCCTATGGTTGTTATGAATTTTTGTAGAACTGCCTTACTTTTGCTGACTGTTGTTTAAAGTAATTGATTAAAAAATCTTTGTTGCTGAAAAGCAATTATTACAACTCAGAATTAATTTGACCATATTTTACATGATTAATAGACTGGCAGCAAATGCACATGCTAGCTTATGCCGTTTATTATTTCATGCACATGTGCACAGTGTAGGTACGTTACAGTTCAGTCACAAAACAACCAAAAAGTAGATCCAGGCAATAAGCTTCTCAATACCACTTACACTTTATTGACAGTCACATCTTTCTGACTAACACTGTAAGCAGAACATTGCAAAAACATTGCAAGTCATCGTATTTTCACAGGGACATTTTGACAAATTTATACAAACTGATAATGAAAAACAATAATCAATAGCTGAGAGTTTAAAAAAAAACATCTTCATTGTATGCCTTATCTTTATATCTTTCTTTAATAATTTAATAGAAAGATAAATTAGACAATGTTGTGTCAATATTCCAACCCACAGGTTCAGTTTTTAATTATTAATTACGTCAGAGAAGATTTCATATCTGACAAGTTCCGCACACCTCTTCTGTTGATATCCTGTACATCCTATAAAATCAGTGATTCAATAAAATCCATATCATTCAGTACAATGCAAGCACATAATTTTCTCATTTAAAATGTCTCACCATTGTTGATCAATGTACTTGGTGGACCACATCTTGACCACAATGTATGCAATTCCAGTATAATAGTATAATGCAATATCATTTCAAGGGGGGGGGGGTTATTTAGTAGGTATGCATTAACCGTTCTGCATGATGTCATACCACACAAATGCTGGCTGTTAAACCACATAGTTTTGATGATTAATTGGACCCTAATCTTCCTTTCCTGATTGACTCATATGTACCCACATATTCATTTACGTAATTTTACACTTCTTGAAAAAGGTTTGTGACAATACTGTTGAATTTAACATACAAAGGTCCCTTGATATTCTTCTTTAACTAAGATATAATACATGTTGATGCCATTATTTCGATTTGTCTTTTAATAAAATGTACATGACCAACTTTTAGAAAATTAAAAATTGCTCATTGTTCCCCTACACAAAATGTGTGCTGTCTGTCTGTTGTTTCACAGGAAACCTGGACACTGTATATTCTTTTCTTCTAATTTCTTTCATAGGTCTCAGCCAGGTTTCTTCATTATTTATTATTCTCAATACAAAACATCAATAAATGTTTTTTACAATATTAACAATAATAATTTATGATAGAATCAGTCAAATTGTAACGTTAGGAATGAAGAAAGCAAGGTAAGGAATTTCAATTGTCTTCTTGATTTCTCTCATCCTCTGGTCTAGCCAATTTCTTCAAACACATCTGATAAGAATGGAGTTTCATTTGGAATTAAGGTTCTCCCAAGAAAAAGGTTAGCATGGATAGCAGGATACATTATATGTATTTGTTTGTTATTAGCACACTTTCTTAATTCCATTTAATTGAGATGAGCAATGCAACCCCTGAAATAATTCTAGCTGGGAGCACCACTCATATCTTAAGCTACAGATACAGTGGGTTTATTGGATAATTAAACAACATACCAATGGTTAGCAAGGAAATATTTAAATGTGTAATTTCGCAGACATTTACCCAGAGCGACTTACAGGAGCTTAAAGGGCAACTTGGAATTCACCATCAGCTTTTATTCTTGTTAATGAAAACATAATGAAACATTTGACCCAGCAGGTTTTTGGTTACTGGTGCTACCAGAAATTTTTCTTGGAAGTCTTGTTTATAGACCTAGGTATGCTAATTAAAAGTGAGTTTGTATGAGTTTGAATCAATCCCAGCTCAAGGCTCAAAATATCTCTGAAGCAATAACCAGCTATGTAGTCCTTTGGCACATACGAATATACAGATGTTTACAGTTTCCTGAATAAATCGTAAAAACACATAAATCATGGTATTTTCTCACTGAGGAGACAAAATGTGACCACTATATCATCTTTAAACACAATCTTTTCTACCAGCCAGCTCACTAGCAAATATCCTGGGGAAAAGGTTGCCTTTACCAATACAATACTAAGTTGGGGAAGGTAACCTTCCAGTAGCAGAAAAACACCTTTAGACATGTGTTTAAAATAGCATGGTTACTTGAACAGTACATTAGGTTGGAAAACAAAGGTACAGAGCATTGTATTTGAATAACATCAGTCTAAGTATAACAAGCTTTAGGTTGGTTAACCTATAATGACACTGATAGAATGCACTTCATGATTTGGTAAATGACCAAAAAATTAACCAGAAAATGTAAGGACAATTTACAACCCTTCGGACCGTTAACTTTGGCATAAATTTCCTGTCTAGGGCTTTCTGTGCACTGAACTATGTGCACACCCTCACACACACACGCACAGGAACAAGGTGCCCCTACACTGAATCATAAGTCTACATTCATGTCTCCCACACTCAGAACATCCTTTATGCACATACATTTACATCCACCTTCAATCTATTGTAAATGGCTGACTGCATTCTTATAGAACTCCTGAATGTGAGCTTCCATGTAGGGTCTTTGAGACTGGACAGAGAATTAACATAATGGTAGAGAATAGGATCAAAGCCACTTATTACAGATCCCTTGCTATTCACAGTACAAAAACTATGATTACTATGATTACACCATCACTTCTTCATGTCAATATGTATTATTTTATCTTCAAGCCAACCGCTGTCCTGTTCGTTCATGAGCTTTTTTCATCCAGGTATTTTGTTCAGTTGTCTAATAGGGTATTGTTGAACATTCAGAGCTACAAATGTGAAGATTTTGTACAGTCGCAACTCTCCATCACTCATTGTATCAGATGTCTGTGTTTTACAATACACCCCCCCACCGCTGACTTCATGTCTGAAACATGCTATCATCAGTGGGATGGATGAGTGAGCCAGATCCCTCCTGGTTAAATCCAGGGGGCTGAATATAATCCAGCATCTGGGCCAGACAGAGGCCAGCATTACTTTTTCCAATTGTACAATTACTGCCCATCACAAACAGGCAGTGTGTGGTGAAAAGCCAGTTCTATCTGCCCAACATCCTTTTCTTGTATCGTTGGTGATTCAACTACATAAGAGTGAATCTCAGTGTCGCTAACCATATGGAGACAGTCAGACCAATAAATGTCTCATGGAATTTGATCAACCACCTACTGTAGCTGAGCCATAGTTGACAGGGACAGGTCAGCCCTACAATCCACTGAATGGTTTGAATGGTTTCCTCATCTGTGATGAATGACCAGCAATGTTCCTCACCTAGTCTGATCCTACGTGCTCCGATAAGTCTTTATAATGTCCTTTATTGTCCTTCTGCAGATGGGGCAGCAGGAGTGGGCCATCTTCTTCAGTTTGAGGCCACAGGTATAGCAGAGACACATATGGCCACATGCATACAGCACGGTATCAACAACGTTCTCATAACATATGGTGCACTCATCACTCCACGGGAAGCCAGGGGATTCTGACAGGCTGGAGAAGGGCGAGCTGAAAACCAAACCTGAAAGATGATACAGTAGGTTCTACTGTTAGGTGGATCGCGTCCATAGAGTATAGAAAGGAAACTGTGTTGATTGAAGTTTTTCCATTTCAGAAAATATACTTCAACAATATTGCACATTACAACCCTGTTATATTAACTGAATAACACGTTACATTTTTTTATTTAAATAAAGACCTGCTGAAGTGCAAAATGCTCCATTCTAACTTGTCCCGTTGTGCACCTCGTTTGACTTCTCCTAAGTTATGAAACCACATAACTCTAAAATGTCTACAAGTCCTCCTCTTAAGAAAGATTTTCAATTTTATTAACTTTCCATTTGGATTTATGTTTAAAATAAGGCTGGAAAATGTTAGCTAAGTTGAGTTGACTGCTCATAATTATGAATGCTGTTCTGAGGACACATTAGAACAACCATTAGCAGGAAGCATCTATACAATTACACCATTAGCATGTTATTGTTGGGTATGGATGTGCAACAGAGACATTGCAGTCATAAGGACAAAGGTTCAGGACTCGGTGGCAAACGGTGGATTACATTTCAGGACACAGCACTGTTTTTCAATAAAAATATATTTACAAATGGCAAGTTTGCACTGTGAGGGCCACGTTAAATGCATTTCAAACACTTATCCTCTCTCCTTGCACCATTTTAAAAACCCAACAAATGAGAAATGGGCTGTTTCTAGAAACTTTTTATATTGTACAATCTGGGTTCACCATTCTTATTGGCCTATGCCCTCATTGGTTACATACAAAACATCTGTTTGATAGATCTTATGTCAGTCCCCATTAATTTCTGTCGTTTGTGTGATAAACTATTAAAAATGTCATTATAATGTGAAATGGCCTATAATTGCACATACAATTGAGGCAGGTTTTTTTTTTCAGACCTGTAACTATGCACACAACACTTAATTTAACAGTTTTTTCATATTATTATTATTTCTAACCCTGTCAGACACTTTTTTTCAGGGCTATGCATGACATATTCTGAAACCCTTTTGATGCCCCTGATCTGTTGTGCCGTTTCAGCTACAAACAAGTAAGTGACATGTTCTGAAAGATAACAGTCAAGGGAACAAGCTCGCTATTACTTACAAAGTCGGAGCTACATACCAATTCATTCAGAGTGGCCGGCCAGGGTTTTTTCTCTGAAGGCATCTTGTCACAAATATTAATGCTGAGACCAAACAAATGGAGCTACAAACGAATAACTAAATACATTAATCAGGCTCAGTAGAGCCTCTTGAACAGAGTCTCTGGTTCTGCTAGGCTCACACAAGCTTTTGTATTGATCAAAAGGCAAGCTAAGTACCGTTGCTGCAACAAACTGATAAAAATTGCTATTGAAGACCACTCATAACGGAAATACTTTCCCCAAAGAAGTTGTTATAAAATATTTATATTCCACTGTTATAGTCCACTTCCAAATGTTTAATACAATCAGTTAGTACTTAGGTCCTAAAACTTAAAATCTAATGGTTTTATGACCCAATGTACGTAAATCTTAAAACAATTCAGTATGTCAGCTTAGTAGAAATCCCAAAGGCAATGAAAGGCCCAAATGATCTCATAATTTTGAGAGTTGTAATATTGTGAAATATAAATGTAACATGCCCAGGCTATTCAAGTATAAAGAAACTCTCAACAAATTCCGTGTACGTTTACTGAAAACAATGCTGCTTTGCCGATCTTGGTCATGGATTTTTTACTGTACAATCACATTCCTGTCATAAACCCAGGGAAAACGAAAGACAAAGACATAGAGACAGAGGGGAGTGAAAGATGAGATGAGATAAAAGTACAAGAAATCGACTCAAGGACGATGCAGGGATAACATCTGACATTGTGATGGTAAGGGCTAGTGTTCACCTGTGGAGTTGCTGAGCCCTGGTTGGTTGCTGTGGTTGACACTGGCGTTAAGGTTAAGGTTGGAGATGAGGTTGGGCTCGGAGCTGCCGCTGTAGTTCAGGGTGGGGGTGTTGGAGGTGAAGCATGGGGACCAGGGAGTTGACTGCCCCTGAGGGCCCACATTCAGAGACGAGCCTGCAGAAATAAAGCATCACCACATGTCACTTACAATCTCACGTTTGTGCCAATACTTCTGAAGGTTCACGCACACAGACAAAATGGCTTTCACAAGGACAACACCGGGTTTTGCTGTTGTATATGCAGATCTCCATGGTGTAATTACAATGTGTCAGCTAACGCCATGGTTAGACCTTTAGAATATGTTGAGTTTTGTTGCAAGGTGTTAGATATTTAATAATGCAGGACCGTTTGAGTTATTGCACGTACACACTAAGGGGTTTCCTAAAAGAAAACATGCTAAAGCAGAATAGGATTTTGCTAGCTCGTGCTTGACTCTGCCCACCTCCAATACTACTGTAGGTTCC
>JACXGK010000664.1:0-12590 GCA_016801125.1 Novumbra hubbsi
ATCCCATCATGTAGCCAGTCTCTTGTATAGTATCCCATCATGTAGCCAGTCTCTTGTATAGTATCCCATCCTGTAGCTACAGTCTCTTGTATAGTATCCCATCATGTAGCCACAGTCTCTTGTATAGTATCCCATCATGTAGCCAGTCTCTTGTATAGTATCCCATCATGTAGCCACAGTCTCTTGTATAGTATCCCATCATGTAGCCAGTCTCTTGTATAGTATCCCATCATGAAGCAAGTCTCTTGTATAGTATCCCATCATGTAGCCAGTCTCTTGTATAGTATCCCATCCTGTAGCTACAGTCTCTTGTATAGTATCCCATCATGTAGCCAGTCTCTTGTATAGTATCCCATCATGTAGCCAATCTCTTGTATAGTATCCCATCATGTAGCCACAGTCTCTTGTATAGTATCCCATCATGTAGCCAGTCTCTTGTATAGTATCCCATCATGTAGCCAGTCTCTTGTATAGTATCCCATCATGTAGCCAGTCTCTTGTATAGTATCCCATCATGTAGCCAGTCTCTTGTATAGTATCCCATCCTGTAGCCAGTCTCTTGTATAGTATCCCATCATGTAGCCACAGTCTCTTTTAAAGAATCCTACACAGCTTGTGGGCATGACAATAGGAAGTACAAGACATGCATGCTCCTGAGACTCATGAATATCATTTAAGTGGTTATAATTGCTGGCAGCTCAAATCTTCAGAAGGTAGTGTTTGTAGGAAATGTGTAGGAATCAAACAGGAAGCGGTGCTTATGTGCCAACAGCTAAATTGTATTATAATCTACTACATTGCCGGCAAAAGATGCTATCAATCAAATCTGAATCAATTCCTTCATATTATTTTTGGCATGTTTGATATTCCAAAATGATGGATTGCCTGCATTCCAATGGCACTAGGTGAAGAAAAACAGAAACCCATATTCTGAAGAATGTGAAGTGCGACAAAGAAAAAAATAGACTGAGAAATTTGTGAAAAATAACAATCGTTACGTGCTTAGGCCATCTTACTCATCGAGGGCAAAATTCTACCAGGGGTCTTATAACCTTCTGATGTTTTTGCAAATGTAGTTTACATAGTCAGCCCGTCCCCTTCAATTAGTCTGCATTATGTAATGGGTGCTTGTATACTGATGCATGGAAACCTCTTCGGTCAATCTATTCAGTTATCAAATGTGAAAATATTCACAGGAATCATCCCTCCGGAAGGACAGAAGAAGGAACGGACCAGGGCATCCGCTGAACCAAAGCCCGGAATAGAGAATGAGGAGGAGGTGGTGGAGGAAGAGGCAACGGAGCCCCAACCTGAGGAGGAGGTAGGACCGGTCACCGAGCCCAAGAGGGATGAGGAGAAGGAAGTAGCTTCTGAGACCAAGGAGGAGGTGTTTGCTGAACCTGAGGAGGAGGTAGACTCGACGGCTGATGGCAAGTAAAACGATCTGGGCGGGTGGTGCTCTAGAGATGCTGATGGTGTTTTCAAAGATGTGGGCAGAGGTGAGGAAGAGGAGTAAGGAAGAGTAGTGGTTACAGCGGGTGTGAGAGGAGGGAGGCCTCAGGCCAACTGTCGGTTTTCTCTCCGTCCCCTCTGCAGTACTCATCCATTATGGGCTGTTTGTCTATTAATATGGAGTACTATTTCTGTCTGCTGAAATGTCGGCACAACCTCTACCTGTGGACTGCTGGTGATCGATAATAGCGGCCTCGCTTACAAGTATTATACAACAGTTAGCGATTTATGTGACCCCTCAGTCTGGATAGCTGAATCATTGCATAAAAATTTATATTTTGTTAAAATGGTCAAACATATTCCAACATTGAAAGAATATAACTGGTTGCGCCTTTTCCGAAAAAAAATTAAAGTTCCTCAAAGAGCATATATACATTGTAGTCATATAGCAGACACTTTTGTCCAGAATAAACCTACTGTAAAAGACGTTCTTTACGTGAATATTTTTATTTTACATGTTCATCGACATGTAAAACCAGAACATTTTCCATATTGAGGACAAACTAGCAAACTCTATATTCATTTCATTTGGCACCTATTTCATACTAACAGTATACGGACATGTGATGAGACTGTGGTTGAAAATGCATTTGGGCAAATTGCATAGATTCTTATGGGTGGTAAGAGTAAAAAGCATGTCCTGATTACCTAAGACTCTACACATTGAAAAAGGGCCTAGCGTAATGGGAGTGTAATAGGAAATGACAGTGCAGCTCCCATAAAGCTACTGTAGTGGGCTCTGAGGTCTAGATAAAAACATCTTGGGCTATCTAGCTTTAAAATCCCAAGGATTGTACTGGAGCCTTGAATTGCTTATCAAAAAAAAAAAAATCTGATTCCTCATGGCGTCTAAGCAGAACAGGATCGCCAAAAGTAAGAGCGAAATCAGCAGCGGAAGTAGCAGAGGAAATTACTTTTGATTGTAATTTAGGTTTATGAATGGTTTTGCTCCCGAGTTATTTTTGATGATGAACTTCTAGAATTGGTGTTGAATTCTGATGTTTTATAGATTGGTTTAAAAAAAGGGATGAGCCTTGGATAATCATCGAAACCAACTTATAATGAGTTGCCAGGAAGGGAAAAATAGCAAGTAATAGTCTTATTCAGTGGTTATTTGATGTTAACTTGGTCGTTTCTGATGTTGGGTCATATGACAAAATGGGCAACATATTTAAACAAATGACAAAATGTGGTACTTTGCTACATGCAGCCAATTTACAAGAAAACACCTGTCATTATTATGGATTTGAACAGCAGACTGGGCAGACTACAGTTCATAAAATATAAGCCCAGCAAATTTATCAGGCAATATACTATCTGTTATGGTGGTCCTTACCATTTATTTTCAAAATGTTCTGAGTTGAAAATAGTTGGGAACCTCTGCTTCATTTCTTTCGTAAAGCAGCACAGGTGAGATGAAAGCACACTGTCAACCTCCGTGCACGAACACCTGAAGGCTTACCTGCGAGGGGCAAGCCCATTGCTCCGGTTACTGGCTTAGAAGCATGGCATCGTACAACGCATATGGATTAACTGTCCAAATTCTCATGTGGCTCATA
Organism: Novumbra hubbsi; assembly: GCA_016801125.1. Taxonomy (NCBI): domain Eukaryota; kingdom Metazoa; phylum Chordata; class Actinopteri; order Esociformes; family Umbridae; genus Novumbra; species Novumbra hubbsi. The sequence continues at coordinate 3,072 of JACXGK010000664.1, forward strand.
CAGACATGAGCTTTGTAAATATGTTTTATTGAATGTTGTTCACTTGCTCAGTTAGCTTCCATTCATCCGTACATGTTTATGTATATAAACAATATGCCATATTTGTCTATGCTAAGCGCAACCGCCTATTTACAATTTATAGTAGATGTATTTTGATTCATTTACAAAGGAACAACCCAGATGTGGAGAGATGTGGAAGATGTGGAAACACATTGTAACAGCATGGGATATTTTTAAATAGGGTATTTAGTGTTACACTCATCTATAGAATATTGTTCTCATTACAACTGCAGATCAGTGTGCAAACTTTAGTTACAGAATTTTATTAAAAAGATTAGCAACTAATTAAAAAAGGAACAATTTAGCAAAAAAGACATGATGTTTTGTTATTTGAACTTTTAATGTTTTACCCTAGGCAAAAATTATGTGAATCATTGCCTCAAAAAAAAATCTAATCCAATTGATGGACTTTAGAGTATGGATGTGGCAACCTCACCATTGAGTCAGCCAATCTAATTTCTGATATTGAAGCAAATCTTTCTCCACAACACTATTTCTGATAACAAAAGGCTAGCCTTCTAAATGCCACGAATATAATTTTCTTCTCTCCAGCATTTGTGTTCCAGCTGCAGAAGTGTAGTTCTTGGAGGATAAGACTGAAACATTCAGGCATTCATCTTTTGAAATATGTTTCCCTTGGCATCCCTGCTGATGTTAATCAGAAAAGAGAAATGCTTTCTTTTATCAGCTTATAAAATACTCATACAGAAGTGACTGAGGAAAGGATGAGATAAATGAATGGGCATGCTGTTTATTAATACAGACTAACTACTTGACCGCAGGGTTGAATAGAATTAAGAAAGGATTTGCATTTTTGGCTAGTAGCTTTGTAATAAGATCAGTCACAATGTCCACGACAGCATCTGAAAAGCAGCTTTAGATTAAACTTTTTTTGCACTTGATTTTGTAATTTACACAAATTGGAAGTATTGTGGAAACCTAATGCATGTATTGCAACTGAAGCATAAGGCTTCAACACCATGTCAAACAGCCCAAGTTTCTCTGTTGTTTCCAGATTTGTAATAGTTTCAGATGGATATATTTGTTGTGATCCTTTCTTCTTAATGATTGTCGTTTAATAAAAGTGTGTCACATTCATTATGACACATTCAAGCAGCTCAGATTTCCAATAAAGCTTTCGTATTTGCATCCTGCAAACTTACAGGCGCCCTTATCAAATGAATTCCAGTCATATCCCTTTGGTTTATGAATGCATAATGTCAACGCAACAGAGTCTCTAAAAGTTCCCGTTCTGAATAACACCTTCTGGAATGAAAAAAAATATCTATAATTAGTTATACCTCCAGTCAGTGATTAAACGTGTTGTCTCCCATGTCCTCTGTTACTGCAAATCATAGGCTGTTTGTATGAGATCAGAGAAAAAGAGCTCAATCTTACATTCATGTTGATTGATTCTTTTGAAGATGGTTTAGTAGACCAGACCATTTGGGTGTTTAAATATTTATTCGTATTGATCAGTGAATCAATTTGTTTTTCAGAACTAAAGGTCCAGCAAGCGGCTCCTCCGGCAGAACCAGGTAAACCCAGGCCACCTGGTCAGTGATTGGTTGAAGATAATAACAATTGAGGAATGTTCATCCAAGGATGAGTAGTCCAACCGCTCTACTTTCCCATTTTCAGTGGTGTGCCCTTGTATGCATTCATCCAAACCAAAAGAGCCTGAACAAGAGCAAACTAAGAAAAAAGGTATTGACATACCAGCGAATTACCTATATCACGCATGGTTGTGAGAAAGTGAGAGATGTTTATTACTAATCCCATTACGCATTAGACAGCCTTATTTATTGGAGAAAGGCAGTGTTTTTGCCAGATGTACTTCTATGGGACAAATAGTCAAATAATTCCTTCTGTTTTGCTTTAACATTGCCTTGAGTATGCAACTAGCAGTGAAGAAAAAGTGTGCTCTGATTTCAGGAGAATGTAGTATTTGGCTTTGTTGTTTTTGTTTCTCTGGTTGGGTTTTCATAGTCGGCATCTAGTGGACATATTTGACAAGCCATGCATTATAGGGAATTAGGTTAACATCCGGTATACTGTAAATCAATGTTATATGTAGTAACATGTCCAGGGGGAAGTAGCTAAGAAGGAATGTATGTAAGAAACGTTTTAACCCGTAATCTTCACCTTTGTTGTAAGAACTAATAGTAGAGTAGAGGAACCAGAAAGCAAATATAAAGACAGCTCTTCTGCACATAAAACAGAGTGTTTTCCCATCCTGGTTCTTGGGGCCCTACTGGGTGTACGTTTTGGTTTCCACCCCCTCACTCACCTGATTCAAAGTAAATACTTGATGACAGGTTGATTACATAAATCCAGTGTGTATGGGGTGTATGGTGTGTCCCTAGGCCCAGGATTTGGGTACTGCTTGGGGTACAGTGCATGTTTTTTACTGGAAGCGTGTTGACACATGAGAGATAGTGGACCATACTTTAATAAGTACAATGCTGGCCCCTGCTGTTTGAAATGAGACATTTCCATTTCGGTAAGGCCAAATCAACTCCAAAATGATTGGCCACGTTGAAGAAAAATAATCAGAACAAATTGTGTTGAGTTCATTTATGAAAATATGTAAATAAATCAAGAATCTGTTGGCCAGCCATCAACACGGGGAATGGCAAAATATTCCCAAACAGGGCACTGACAGTTGTGTTGACATGATCGTTAATTCCTTCCATTTGTTCATACTGGCTGAAAGTCAAGCCAGCCACTAACTACACTAAACATAGATAGAAATGAAATATATGAATCGTTGACTTAGATGAATGGTGTAAAAATGTATATACTTTCTGAAACCGTGGAGTCATTGACACCAGTAGAGTATTCAGCTACATATCAATGTTACACAAACCTTTCAGCAAACAAGCTTGCTCCCAAATTGGTGGCACTTATTTGAAAATATATAAATTAAATATATGTCAATGGCATCTTGATCTCTAGCAAGAATACTTCAGCCTGGTTGCATCTTCTAGGGGTTTAAAACTTGGTCCCAAGAAGATCATACAACAATAAACTGAATTAAATTTGTTATTTACCACCATATTTTGCAACTTGCAATTGCCTTCTAAGTTTGCAAGATTGAACTTAAATGAAAGCCCTCAATTGGTTGGTGATTTTGGCTTCCATTAACCATTGCCCAAGTAATTTTGTTCTCAACAAATTACACAATATACACTAAGATTTTGATCTTTAATAATTTTCCGTTTATCAAGACCCGATGTGTGATTTAAGTGTTCTTTTAATCTATTTGTGCAGTGTAAAACAATTTTGAACTATTTTAGTACCTGAGTAGTTGTGACTCCCTGTGACCTCATAGTAATCCATATATTATATTTCACCATCCATTTCTTTATCCAAAGCAAAAAATTCCACTCCTGGTAGGAAGAGTGTGTGATGTGAAACTAGGGTTTCTTTGCTGCTTTGAAAGTAGCTTTTAAGTTGCAGATCAATCATTGTGCAAAGCTGTTCTTTACTGGTGGAAGATTTTAATTATCTTCCAGTTTGAACTGGCTATCTATTCAAAGTTAAAGATGAAACAAAGATTGAATTGTAGATTCCCAGTGATGTATGCTCTTCACTGCTCAGTTACATAGATTGTAGTTGTTCATTATTAAGAATGACAATGGCTATCTTAGTTATTTACATTTTCCCAGATGTTATATTTTAAGTAGAATTATACAGACCAATATTTATTCAACTATGTATTATACACCACTGCAGAACTAAGCAATAATGTATGTACAGTGTTATATTATGCACTGTGATCTTTTTCAGAAACAAGGCCTCCTAAAAAGGAACCAGTAGTGAGAACTAAGAGAGGTACATCTTGGTATATTTTGTACATTTAATGTATTTCACGAAACATCTTAGGTCATGCAGGAACATGCCGAAACAATTCTCATTTCTTTATTTATGGGAAGGACATCAATGCTTTATTCATGATTTCTGTAATGTATTTTTCCTTTGCCATCATAAAGAGCGTGACATGTGCAAACCAGTTGAGAGTAAAAAACGCAGAGGTAGGACCAATCTTCATTTAAGGCTCTTTATCAAATCTCTAAAAGTATAGGTTTTCTGGTGTGTACGATTAAACGCAATACTCTGTAACATTGTATTTACTTGAAATTATTTTTACACAGTGAAAAGCGAGATTTGCATGTTTCAACAGTTTATTAATTACAAATATTCTAATAAATCCCTGTATTAAAATATCTTTCTGTATCTAACTGAACCATTTCATTAAACCAGAGGCTGCCAGAAAATTTAAGCTAGAAGAAGCGATCAAGAAGAGAGGTAATCTATTTACAATTCCTACAGAGGCCCAAATTGAGTGACCATTTTATTGGAATATCTAAAAATAAATTATATTTTTTGTCAATGTCCTCGTGCAGATAAACATCAGTAAAATTTGATGGAAAATATCATAGACACATACCTTAGATGATAGAAGGTATTTTAAGTGTCCATGTTTCGAAAACAAACATACAGCTCCTCCGATAGAGAGTAACTTTCCCATTAGAAAATTGGGTTCTCATCATTTCTCAATAGAATAAGGTCATTGGGGCCGCTGAAGGCTGGAGAGTCACATCAGCTGTAACCTCCTTTCAGATGGTTTTTGCAAAAAAAAAAATACTCTTTTGATATTTTCGCAATGTATCGAATAAAAACAAGCGTTTTTTTTTGCTAGATCAGGATGACATTTTGAGGGTGATTTTGGGTTCAATATAACCTTCTTGTACCGTACCCTTTTCCATAGAACTCAGACTCAAAAGGGAAAGGAAAGAGAAGCCCAAAAAGAAAGGTAACTCAGCCATGCATGACTCATAATAACATCTTGAGAACCTGAGTCTGTGTCAGGACCTGTATGATACACGTCCAAGACCTCGCTTCTTCTTTCCTTTCCACTTCTGTCGCGTTTCAGAGAATCAACATGTTGAAGCGGTTCCGTCGGCATCAGTACCAGGAAACGGTAACGCTCACGCCAGGCATTTGGTTTAAATCTGAGACGACATACGCGCACAAGAGAGATAACATACGCACGCACTTCGTCGCCATTTTACAGCATTTGTATTTACTGTGTGAACATTGTAATATTGTATGTTCCAGTTCCTACCTGTCAGCCAGCACCGGTCTACTGGCCGTCATCGCTCCCCGGCTGGTATCGTAAGTACGCCCCAACACCCCAAGAGTATAGAAAGTATTCATCCACTTAGACGTTTTTACATTTAGTTGTGTAACCATGCGGGATTGACATTGATTCATTGGGATTTCTTGGTTAAAGGTCTAAGGCCTTCTTGGGATGACCAAAATCCGCCAGCTCTATCTTGTCCCTTTGACCTCTCAGGAGGTCATCCTTTTTATTAGAATTATGTCCTATATTTTGTGGATTCTCAAAACCCTTAACTAGAAGCAGGATGAATAGATAACATTGTTTGAGAAGACTCCATGTGTATGTTGGTGAAAGTGTGTGAAGAGAATTTAAAAACGTAGGTTGACATGTAGTTGTTTTTATTGAGAAGCACATAGTGTACACCTACAGGTAGGGCTTTTTATGTCTAATTTGAACATCCCCTGGGGTTCAAAACAACTCTAAGTTGTTTATTGTATGAGCTGATAACATAATAAACAGAAAAACTGCATTATTGTTTTCAAAAACTGTAAAATATCAACCAAAATGGTCATGTTGGGGTCCCTGTATCTTGACGGGGGATCACTTTATATAACATCTAAAATCAGATTTGTTTCTTATCAGATCAGATTAACCTCAGATTAAAATTTAATTTTTTTAAAGATTTTGAGATTTGGAAGGCTTCCAACATGAACCTAACATTAAATCAACACAAATCCCACAAAGTGACACATATTTAAAAAACTTAATCTAAGGAAGAATCCATATGGAGTATAGATATTTCATTCTGTATGACGAGTACGTTACCATTGTATAACATTTTAACACTTTTGAATCCATTTGTCTTTCAGTGCATCATATATTCACAGACACTCCATTCCCACCTTCAACTATGCCAGGTACTTAGTATTACTGTTCTTCTTTGTTATTGCTAATGTTAACAATTGTTATATGTCACTAATATGTTGGCACCAAGGGTTTCTCCTGACCTTTGGGCTAGACCAAGAAAACCCATGGCCCCTAATTAGTAAGGCTGAGAATGACATATAAACTTAAAAGCCTTTTTTACATCCACCTTTTAGTTTACTGTCCTTGCATAGGTTTCTAGTGATTAGGTGTCTTCAGTGGTGTTATTAACAACCATTTGACACCTACATCTTTAAATTGTTCTGCTTCATGTTCTTTGCTTTGTGTTTGAATCTTTAGTTGCAATAGCTTTTCCTAGGAGTTTTGTGGTGATTCCTAGTGCTTCTCATTTGAAGCTTCTCTTTAATGGATGTTTGGCCCCATCCACAAACAGCCAACAACAACAACAAAAACATACTCACCCTTCTATAAACTTGCTCATGAATATTACAACCACATACCATGTGAAACCCTGGGTCAATAGGACAAATTGTGTACAAGTAAGTTTCCCCATATTATAAAATATAATTGCAGAATTGGACATTGTCAACATGTCAATTATATGTTCAAGGCCATAAGACTTTTTAGAACAGAGTTAAAAGCGTGCTTATCTGGTTGAGTCACAGGTTTTGTCTACTGTTACATTGCATAAAATTAGCCTAGTTATCTCGGTCTGTTAGAATTTACAACTTTTCATCTCCACTGCCTATTCTCACAGCTCATCAAGCTCAGCAGCCATTTTATCCACCAGTTCCTCCATCTTATCAAGCTTATCAAGCATCTCCAGCTCAACCAGTAGCAGATCAACCAGTAGCAGATCAACCAATATCAGCTCAACCAGTGTCAGCTCATCCAGCAGCTCCAGTTCAACCAGTAGCAGATCAACCAGTATCAGCTCAACCAGCAGCTCCAGTTCAACCAGTAGCAACACCTACACCTGGGCACCTATATCAAGCTCCTCCTGTTTATCAACCTTATCCACCTCATCCAGTACCAGCTCAACCAGCTGGTCCAATTCAACCAGCCACAGCAGGACCTGTATCGGAACCATTACCTTCCCCAGCACCTTTATCTGAACCAGCCCGATCCTTAGAACCTTTATCTGAACCAGCCCGATCCTTAGAACCTTTATCTGACCCAGTACCATCCTCAGCACCTTTATCTGACCCAGTACCATCCTCAGCACCTTTATCTGACCCAGTACCATCCTCAGCACCTTTATCTGAACCAGTACCATCCTCAGCACCTTTATCTGAACCAGTACCAGCATCCCAACTTGCTCCTTCGACTCAAGGTAATTTTCCTCTGGTTAATTATTCTCAAGGCAATTTTTCTCCAGGTAGTCTAATTATTCTCATGATAATTATTCTCAATGTAATTATTCTCTCAGAACTAAAGCTCAAACGCTGGTATACTCTCTAAAATATTTTCACACAGGAATAGACTTAACAAAGAGACTTCAACAATATTTATTTAGATTTATTAGTGATACACTTACATAACTTGTTCCTGTCTAATTTGAACACATACTTATAAACCCTCAGTTCCAAAGGAAAAGACCAAGGTATCTGGTCCAAAGAAGGGTAAGAGACTACAAACCAAATCATCCTTCACACTAAGTAAAAATCTTATATATGTACATGTCAGTTAAATGAACTCAATGTTAAGGGTTGCAGTGTTACAAATGTATGACATGGATGCTTATAGGAACTACCCATGCAGACATATATGGATGATTTGCTACTGATATGTTTTTTTCCAGAGCCTCCTAAAGCAGAATTGAAGAAGCAAGGTAACAATTTGTTCAATACAACTGCGTTATAGCTTTCCGTTTTTGGATACCGTAACAAAGTTAATATGTACTTAACTTTAACTATTCATTTTAGAAACAGTCGTTTCCAAAGACAAGGTCAAACCAGCCGGCGTGAAGAAAGGTATGCATTCTGAACGTGGCTTATTAACTAAATAGTAATTGTGGTGATGGCTAGAAATGATGTGTTTATTAGATGTGTTTTAGAATTTTGTCGGAAGAGTAGTAGGAGTAGTAGGAGTCATAGGAGGAGTTGTAGAAGGAGGTGATGTAGTAAGAGAACATTACACTGGAGTTGTGAACAGCTTCTGAGCTGTAAGAACATTCTAGAGTGGATGATGTCACAATGGAGGCTCCAGAACGTTCAACAACTCAAGTGCTAAAAAATGTCAACCTTTTACAAAGTACAGAAGTTACCAAAAGGATTTTTGGAAGCAACTGAATGAAGAATGGCCTACACCTTTTTAAACTGTGTGTGAAGAGTAGTGTGCTTAGAATAATATTAATAAACATAAGTATGACCAATAACTAAACTGGTAGTTGTTTTAGCCTTCCCACTAGGTAAGATACTGAACACTTTCTTCACTTTGCATTGTTTGGAAAAGGCTTGATTGTAAGTTTTGTAAGGCTTGCTTTTTAAAAAAAATTTAATCGATTGTAATTCTACTTACATTTGAAAATCCTGAGCTTGGTACTTTCGTTCCAGAAATGTATGCCCTGAAAGGAAAGGCAGTATCTACCACAAAGAAAAAAGGTACTTCATTGCATGTTGGAACCGTTTTACAAAGATATAATATACATTTTCTTTTTACAGTTGTTCAGTGGGTGAATGTAGAGTGTTTTTCTTTGTTCGCAGTTTCAGGTGTTGCATTGACCAAAGATAAAGTAAAAAAGTCAGTTGTCGAGAAAGGTAATTTAGTTATACATTAAGTTGCTATAGGATTCCCTTTGCAAGATTTAACTCAATTAATACAGTGTTCTGAATTTTTATTTTCAGGACCTATGAAAAAAGACAAAATAATTCCTATAAAGAAAGGTAATAACAACTAAGGTGAAGTTATTCCAGTGAACCAATTAACATCTTCTAAGTAATATCATGATTGTAAAATACCAAAGACAAAGTCAAGACAATCACCACAAAGATATGTTACAATGCAAGCACATATGGATAAGTGGCTACTGATATTTAATTAATAATGTATATTTTCCAGATCCTCCTAAAGCCAAAGTAAAGAAGCAAGGTAACAATTTGTTCATTTTACCAGCCGTGTTGATTTCTGAATTTGAATACAATCACAAAGTAGATGTTTCCTTCTGTCTATTTTAGAACCAGTTTTGTCTAAAGACAAGGTCAAACCAGCTGGTGTGCAAAAAGGTACATATTTTAGTGCTTTATAAACTAGATAGTAATTTACAAAGAACAAATTTTTCATGTTATACGTTTCAGAATTCAGTGGGTTTAATAGCAGTAGGAGCAGTAGGATTAGCGGAAGGGTTAGGACTAGGAGGAGTACACTGTGAAAAGTATTACCAGCTGCTGTTCCTCTAATCTTTTCTTTTATTCCACTTAGTTTAAACTCATTAGTTTAGTAGTAGA
>JACXGK010000664.1:12690-24766 GCA_016801125.1 Novumbra hubbsi
TGTAGGCAGAGGAGTAGTACTAGTAGTATGTTTGAGGTGTAGGCAGAGGAATAGTACTAGTAGTATGTTTGAGGTGTAGGCAGAGGAGTAGGACTAGTAGTAAGTGTATTAAAAGGGGGACATCAAATGTTTTAGATTATTACATTTTAAAAACGATGTAAGCTATCTGGCATTGTATAGAAGAAACTTGAGGTAGAATAGTATACACGTTTTTAACTAACACTGTGAGGGTGGAGTAGCGTGCTAAACAACAATATGTGGCAGTTTTTCAAGCCCCCTTAACTTATACAATTCTGTTTGCTCGTCTGTGCATTTTTGAGAAGAGGGCTTGATTGTAAGCTTTACAATCGATAGAAGTACATATCGATTGGTTATTCTACTTCCATTTGAAAATACTGAGCATGATATCTTCATTCTAGGAGCTTTTTCCTTGAAAGGAAAGACAACATCTATCACAAGGAAGAAAGGTTCTTCATTGCATTTTGGAACATGTTTACAAAGATATTATATACATAACATTTCCTTTTGAAGTTGTTGAACGTTCACTTTTGGCCTGTGTTCTCAGTTTTAGATGTTGTGTTGTCCAAAGATAAAGTAAAAAAGTCTGCCGTTAAAAAAGGTAATGCAGTTATACATGAACTTGATATAGGATACCCTTTGTAAACATTTAGCTTTTGTCAAATATAAGGTGATTTTGTTATTTGATTTTTTTCAGAGCCTATGGAAAAAGGAAGAATAACTCCTACAAAGAAAGGTAATAGCAAATTAGATAACGGTCTTGCTGTGAACCAATTTCATGTTCTAATTAAAAGTATCACTTTAGGGCTTACAATCTCCAAAGAAAACGTCAAGAAAATCACACCCAAGAAAGGTAAGAATTTAATTCACAGATAAAAACTTATTTCGTTAAGTTCGCTATAAAATTCAAGTAACAATTGTTTCTGAAGTGTTTTTGTTCCTCTCTGAACCCTCTGCTGCAAAGTCCAAAGCCAAATGGTTGCCTGTAAAAATGGTAGCCGCCTAAACATTGCTAGGCTTCAGTGACATTTTCTATCATGAGGCCTGTTATCTGTGTGTTGACTACATAAGATAATACGTTCATAAACCTTTGAAACATTTGCCTTAGAAGCTGAGGCCCCTAAAGAGAAAGCCTCTCTAAGACTCTCCACCATGAGAAAAGGTAACCTCACAAATGTACCGGTGCCAATGGTAAAAGCAACTGCAAGAGTTTCTGCCACAAGACCCATCTTTACAAGAAAAGGTAATTAGCAATGTAAACATTATTATACTAAATATATTTATTTGTCTTTTTGGTAGTATATAATGACAGTAGCAATGCAGTGTGAAAAGAAATGTTGACAATTAGAACATGAGTTTGAAGGGGAGTTGAGATGGCATTCTCTTTAATGGCTCTAAAAGTTGAGGAGAAGCAAACCAAAGCTGAATCAGGCACAGAAAAGCACATCAGACCTAATCTGTAAAGCATAAACTGACTTCATCCGCCGTTTAATTGTCACTGAATAGTACATTTATTTAAACCTTTCCAGCTGAAGACAAGCCAAAAGTATCAGAGGAAAAAGGTAAGAATAGTTTAAGTTTTGAGTGGTCAGTGTATATCTAGAGACTTACAAGAGCACACCTAAAATATTAGTGTTTTACAGGTATATGTTAATGGCCTGGATATATAGGTCATGACATCCTGTAGCAATCCTGAAGGTAAACAGGAAGCTTGTTGTTGAACATTTATTACATTATCACTGGTTAACCGTATTCATCACTATTCGTTCGAATGATCGAATGATGCTGCAAGACCTGTAATACATTTAGTGTTTCAGGTATTGAATGATAACATAGTGAAGCTGTTCCATCCTCCCCGTTTAGATCTAACAGTCATGACATATCACGTTTCTATAGCAACCCCCTGCAGAGGCACACGTTATGGATGGATTTATTAAATAACGTAATTATTTCCTAAAAAAAGATAAATAATAACTAATACTAAAGCATAGGAAGCATTGTCGTCAGATTTTGCATCAGATCAGATCACGTTTGCAGGATTTTCCATAACAGATTAATCCATTTTCTGTAGTATGTGAAACGATTTGAATGTTTAACTCCCTTTAATTCCAAACAAAGTAACTGCTTCATGAGATGCTCAAGGGCTTACCTTTAACCTTACGGAATCACAGTCCAGTGCAACTGTTTCCATGGCTAAAACCATGGGCTTTTAGGAACAAATATACATTTTAATGGCCCCATTAAAATACATTAGTTTTATTGATCTTTTTGTTGCAACCTACTTACTAAAAAGGTCACATTGGTTAATTGTAGTTGTGCATGTAAGAAAGCTATTAAGGAAATACATTTGGAACCTTCTCATTTTAGATGATTTTGACCTCACATCACCACAGTATAACATTGAACCCAATGTACATTTTATGCTTCCACACAAAGCTATGTAGAATGTATGTGTAATATAACATCTTCATTTACAATGTATGGGGGATTAAAAGTGTTTGGGTTTGTGATGTACAGCACTAAATAGCACTGAACACTGGCATACGTCTATAACTTTGTGTGTTTACACTCATTAGCTAGAATCGATATCACTAATATAAATCATTCCTCCTCCTTGTTGCATGCGAAGAAGAAAAGGTGAAGGATGTTAAAACATCACATGGTGAGTTCTGTTCAGAATGCAGTGTTTAAATACATCGCTCATGTTTAAATTGTCGCTGTTGTTGAATGAAACAGGGTGTAAATGTTTTCAGAGTTTGCTACCAACATCTCCTAGGTTTATCAGTGTACGCAAGTACAAACAAGCTCTCTTTTTAATCTTCCAACTGACAGATATCAGATATCACTTTGCTAGTTTGACTAAGCCGTAATCCTCTTTCTCTGGGCTATTTAGACTGGGCTCCATCCTTGGCTCTGTCCAACAGTGCTAGAACTCATTAATGAATTGGGCTGAGAAAAAGTGGAAATGTGGTATTGACCTCCTGAAATGCAGCATATATCAAAAGTGTAGCTGAAGAAGACTGTTGTTCAATATGCCTGAGACAAAAGACTCAAACGAATGAATGGCTCAAAGCCAACAAGTGATCAATCAATATATTGTGGTTCAGCAATTAGTTTTTGTTTACTATCACTGTGCTTTCTTGCCATACTAAAATGACTGCCATTATTTAGGCTTTTTGTTCTCTGGTTTCATATACAAGACGTGTTATATATTCAGATTCGTGTTAGTCTTTAAATGAGTTAAATGCTATTTGCTAAAAATGTGTTCAAATAAATGCTTACATAATTGAAGTTTAGTAATGCATTGCTGCCGAATAATGTAGATGGAGTATAGTACTCTCATCTAGAGTACTAAATGTTTACTTTCCCTCTACCTACCTCTCAAGTTTTTACCAATGTACTTACATTTTTCAGCCAAAGCAACTGTAAACTACACACATTAGATTTGACATCCCAGCTAGTAATCAACAATCTAAGTTATCAAAACTTAGAAACTAGATGCAGCTAGTTGGTAAGCAAGACAGTGTTTGTACTGTCTTTTTATTTATTCAACACAACGTTTACAACACATTATTGTGTATTATCTAAAACTGGAAAAGCCACAAGTGTGATTTTAAGGTTTTGACCATCTAAATAGCACTATGTTTATTCATTGTTTTGTTAAGGAGCTTCTTATCCAGAGAAAGCTTAGTGGCTGTCTTATTTATTCCCCCCTGATGCTGTTTGCTCATCATGTAAAGCAGGATTCAAGTATTATTGAATAGCACAATGCCTATAGCAGTATATTGCAATAGGGATTGCTTGATTACATGCCAGGATCAGTTTACTTTCCCATGATTATTAAACACAAAACACTAGTTGACAACATGAAATAGGATCTGTCAAAAGGTATCACTTCAGACAAAAGCCAGACAGTATGACTTAATTTACTCAACAGCACATATCAGTTTTGACTAAGTGTTCCCATGGTTCTATTTCAATAATTCATGATATACCTTACATTTCCCAGGACAAATTCAGGACAAATGAAAAATCAAATGGGTCCCCCAAGAAACGTTAATGCATGGTTACACCAAAACTGCAGCAAAGTCATTTTGTGTTGCAATGCAGTGTGAAGAGAATATACTTGACAATTACAATTTCACGAGTCGAAATGGCATGCAGCCCCATTTATTCCTCTTCTCTCACAGATAAAGCTGAGAAGGCGGAGAAGACGGAGAAGGCGGAGAAGGCGGAGAAGACGGAGAAGACGGAGAAGAGATTGGTAAAAGAGGCTACAGGTGAGTTGTCTGTTACAGGCTTCACGGGGCCTTTCCCACAAACGGCTGACACATTGCTATCAACCTCTATTGATTCGTAACGCTTGATGATGTTTCCCCTAAACTTTCAGAGGAAGACGTGAAGCATCCTGATAAAGCAGGTGAGTAGGTACTAATGCCTGGGGTCTGAGATGGGGGGTGTAGCTGTGTGGCTTTAAGATTACATGCAACCATGTTCCGCTAGCCCCGCAAGGTGGCCAAACCCAAACACCAGTCTGGTTGTCTTTTGCATTCACTATCCAGGCTTAACTCGCCGTGTTCCCGACTAATGCACTCAAAAGGGTATTGTGTTTAAAAAAAACAGCCTGTGGTACATAGACCATTGGTCCAGTATGCTGTGGATTATCCAAACAAAGGCATATGATTAATCCAGTTTTTGTTCTACAGTTCTGCTTCTATTTTACATTATAGAGAATGGGCCAGAGTCTTTTGCTTTTATTCAGGACTAGTAGCTTGTTCCCCTCCGCTGGTCAACCCTGTGAAAATTGTAATTGCTTTCTGGGGATTTATTGGGAGGAATGTAAATTGTGAAAATGGCATGGTCCACGGAGTGGTATTTAATAATAAAAATAAAGAATGTTAGTGATAGTGTTAGTGATAAATTAAAGTTACAATTAGTAGCTATTGTTGTAGCCAAATGCATTAAATACATTAGTGAATCAGTGGAGTCTTGATATTGTGATCCTCTCCCAGTCCACCTCCGGTCACTCACTTCTCATCCCCCGTGTGTAAGGATAAAGCATCGCAACACGCTGACATCAACACGCTGACATCGCAACACGCTGACATCGCAACACGCTGACATAACTTGTCATAATATTGCCATGACACTGTCTCATATATTTAAACCTGTCGTGACGAGCAACATATTGCATTACAGCACGACGTGTTACGACACGCACGGTGTCAAACCCCACCTAACAAGGCCAGCCATTCCATTATGCCACATTTGGTAAATATTATGGTTATGTTTCATAACATTTCCTGAGTCACGTTATTAATCTATTTGCCCACACACTGATGGCACACACGTAAAGTTCTCCAATTTTTTACATCCCGTCATTCCACCCATTCCAATCATAAAAGATAGACAGGCATATTACAGTCATGCCATTAGGTTAGTCATCAGTCACCAGCACTAATAGGGATCCTAATCTATCCGTTTAGGGGCCTTAAAACTGATTTGGTTGAGACTATCAAGACCAAAATCAATACTAATACTTCTGGTATGTACTGATTAGCCCGGTTGTATTGTGCTCATAAGCTTGAGGTGGGAACACACTTTTAAAAGAAGGGACTTCTTGCGAATCATAAAACTTAAAATCCTTAAAAGGATTAAAACGTGTATCATGGTTGAAGCTGATCAGTGGGTATCAGTTCTTCTCTGAATTTCAGGCTACTTATTTCTACATTATGTGAGATTGTCCAGGACATGGCAGATTAAAACCCTCATTAAAATATCCTGCTGTATGTCAAATGTATATTTATGTTTAATAGATTTCCCTTTAGCCACTGCCTAGACAGCAGCCAGACTCTCTAGTATTCAAACATAAATATATATACCCTACAAAACATGATAAAATACATAATACTACATTACTATATAGTGTAATTTGCTAACAAACTGTCCTTTAAACACCTGGTCTGAAGAGTGACACAGGGGACAAACACTAGTAATATTTCCTGGTTGGGGTGGGGCATCTTTGATCCCAGAGTTGCATTCAGTATGTGATTCAATGAGTGTTCATTTGAACAGAAGAAGTACTGTACTGAATAATCATTGAGAAAGGGGAGTGGCTTGGGTTTACACTGTCAGCAAGTCCACAGTCCTTTGAATATTTCACTACTTGATTCAAGCCCCACATTACCACACCTAACGTTCCTCAATGAAGGTTTTACAGAAAGGATTGGTTCAGGCTAGATGCTTTTAAAACATACCAAATGCTAGCCAGTGGGACACACCTCTGCGCTGCGTTCAGGTTGTGGAACGGTTTGTTTGTGGGTTGGGGAAATTGTGTCATTGTCACTGCCCTCTGAACATGCCAACCTGTCATTGCTTTGACGCACACCTAAACACTCCCACAAGAGTAAACACATTTTGTTTCGAGGACATTTTGTGGAGTCATATCATTCATTACAGGAACAAGACACATTTTTTAGTGAACTGAACGCACCTCTGCTATTGCACCAGCAAATGTCAGTGCTTCATCTTGTGCATTAAATCCAAAATGTGAGATAATACCTAGACTTAAAAGATAAATAATTTGCGGAATGTAGCTGTATGTGCCTTACTTAGCAACATAGCAACTTAGCAACACTACGCTTCGTTTTCTACCTGAGGACCCAAAAATACCAGTGTTGTTTGTTTCATAATAGTCAAATGATTACTATTCCGTTGACCATAACGATATTGAAGGTTACTGTAATATAAACAGAACAAAAGTTTTCTCTAGCGGCTTACCGTAGACTTCCTTATCAGAATTCCTAAGTGGTCTGAGCCTTTGTTATGTCAGCACTGCCAAACAAATTCCCAGAATCCACGTAGTAGCTGGGGATGTCCCATTATAATTTGAAGGGTCTGCATCAGAAATTCTCTTCATATAATGGATAGAGAAAATTTAAGGGGAATAGAGAGCTTTAGATGCTATGAAATTGTTTTTCTTCTTCCCTCTGTCATGCATTCTCTGTGTTTTCTGTCCTGATCAGAAGAGTCTCCGACTGAGGAGAATGTCACAGACAAGAAGAAAACAGGTCATATGAATAATGGAGGAAATTCTGTCCACTTCTCTGAGCTGTTCCTTACTCTCACAAGAACGCCTGCAAAATGCTCTGTTGTAACAAATCCTTAATATATTTGTTTATATTGTGTCTTACAGGCCAGAAAGTCTTGCAGTGTGTCTTTATGGCCGGAAAGAATACCTACTACCCCATGCGACCTTTCACCCCTGGCATGACCCCTGTGTCGATGAGTCCAGCCATGCGGTCAATGATGATGCAGCACACACAGCAGACACAGCGGCAGAAAGCCAGAACACCTGGGCAGTAGAATAGTCTCATACCGCTACGATGCTCCAGCTACTGCGTCTGCACAGCAGTCTTCACCAGCAGGTGGCACTGTTGGTTTTTACTGCTGTGGCCACTGGCTTAATTGAGAACGCAGGACAATCAGTGCCGGAAGGGGATTGTTGATTGGTCAGTACGGTAATGGTTATGTTCCTATGACCGGTGGAGCTCCTTGGACTCCTCTCAGAACTTCCAGGGTTCTTTCGTCATGTATGTCTTTCAGCACATTTATTCATCATGAATTGAGTGTAGGTTTTGGCTACATCACCTTCAGGCAGTGCATTTGTCATGTATGTACATTTCGACTAGATGCAATGTATATATGCATATAAATTGTAATTTAGCTTAAATCTAATGTATATAATGTACATGTTGACATGACATCTTGCAGTTTACATTTGTGAAATGGTTACTTGGCGTTCATCATTCATCACTTTTATGATCAGAAAACATGTATGTACATAACATTTTGGGTTGTGCATTATCCACGGTGATGTTTAGCTTTTTTCACGTTTTAATTGTTTGGTGGGAAACATGTTCATCCCTATACTTTAGAGAGTGTGTCATGCCCTACTGTGATTGCTCTCTGTATCTTATCTGTACATTGAAATCCTAAGACATATTGTGAATAATTCACATAAAATCCAGAAAAGCACAGCAAAGCAAAAATCTGATAAAGATCTGATCTGAATTTATTGGTTGGCATTGGGCATCACAGGTTGATCGTTATAGGACACATATTTGTATTTGCCAAAAATGAATGTGTATACACAAAGACAAGTATATATAAATAAAAATACATGTATGAATCATTAGCAAATAAAAATATGTTATCAAACTTTGCCCCACTGCCGAAGACGTCAAGGCAATGTCCCCTACAATAAACCTGTCACATACTAGTCAGATGTCATTTGATCTGGTTCACAGGCATTGTTATCATCTGCCCAGATCTACACCTACAGTGAATATAAGTGACTGTCAACCACTCCCTTATCACTGTTTGTAATGTATTCCGTTGTTTACTGTGCTGCTTCAATGTTACCGCTTCGGCTTGTAAGCTGCTTGGCACGTTGGTAAAGAATTGCGGGAAGATGAATATGGTACCGTTCAAGGGAGCTCCAGGTATTCTCCTTGAGAACCTCTCTAACTCTTTCACACCGTCTCTCGTAGACGGTGTATACCGACAATACAACCCTAGAGGATGTCACGTCAATGGCTTTCCTCGCATTTATGACCAACGATGATTTGCACGAGATGCCATTATGAGGTCGTCCTGTGAGATACACGCTTGGATGACATCGAGCCTATCGTATAGGTGCAGCCACCTACCGTGGGATTCTGTCCAAGTAGGAGTGCCTTGCTCCGATAGTGGCCCAGCGTCTCCACTGATGTCTTACTCGACCAGGCTGATGTCAGGAGTCCATGTTTCAAGACCACGTGAAGGGAACTGCTGGACCTGAGGTCAGATATTCTTGGTATAGTCGAAGTGAGAACATGCACATGCAGACCAGACCTGGGATCCCGTTGAAGCCTGGAAGCAAAGGCCGAGCTCCTCTATTCGGACCTGTTGGGAGTTTAGCTGTCCATACGTTTGACCGGGATCGCATTGTCTCTTTTTCAGAGGACAAAACGCCTCCCCAGTCAGCAACAACAGCAGAGTGTTGAGAAGTAGGCCAGAGAAAAAACCTACTTAGAAGTTCCAGAGCGCCATTTCCTGTTCCTCCAGGGAGATGCTGCTGTTCGCTGGCTGTTGATATTTCTTTTCTGAGGATGTGACTGACGGCTCGAGGCACAGCCTCCCCACACACATCCACAAGAATCACAACAAGAATTTGATTAATTACCACAATGTCTTACCTATCTAATTCAACTTTTTTTTGTCAGAACAACTTGTTTACTCGTGGTGGAATGGAGTTGTTGGTTGGCTGCTCCTTCGTTATAAGCTTGGTCATACCATCGAACCTGTCCCGTAACAAAAACAAGCTTTGGCATTGACTAAGACAACTGTTTGGTATGAGGTTTGAATACCTGATGTTTACTTCGTTTACAAGAGTGCCCCTGGCACATTTCAGTGAATGTATTCACTTGTTGACAGTCTTGACGGAGTACAGACCTCGAATACACATCATTAATAAGAACTGATTATGTGTTTATCGTGTGAGCTGTAACCGCCGTTGAAAAAATTGATTCGGAAATGAAATTATGTTTGGGGTTGTTTTGATCATTGTATTATGCATGAATGTTATTTGAACAGATGACACATTTTGCTGTTATTTTCTCTTGATCTGTCTCAGTTACACTTTGTTGAGCACTGTAGGACTTGTATGACTTGAACTATTAGCTTTAATCAGATCTCAGTCGGACATCAGTTGAACTGTAATGGAAGGATACTGAAAGTGTTGCTAGATGTGCATGCTCCATTTACCTGTTAAAGATACAGAAGAGTTTCCTGACATGCATGGAGAAAAACAAACTCTCAGCGGCCTTCTGCGCCAGCAACAATAGTAAACATATTCCCAAAAACGAATTACTTCCCAGATGAACTGTTTATCCAAAATGACATGTAGAGAGATAGGAGTCATTGTTTTAGCAACCTTATCTGGCTCTGCAACAGATCACCGCTTGATGTGACAGATGATTTTATGATACGGCTCTTGTAGTAGTTATTTTTACATGTTTAAAACAAAGTCCTTTACAACAATAATACATTACTTATTCAAAGCATTTAGAATTTAAGTATACAAATTGGAAGGTATGTTGTACATGGTCTATAAATAAAGTGAAAATACAATACTTACAGTTACCGTATGACCTTTTGTCTTTCTTTTTTCGATAACCTTTTGCTCTTGTTCATGATAGAGCACATTTAGCGAAATTATGGTTGCTCATGGTAATATGATGTCATTGTATTAAATTCCGTAAAACATTTGAGAAGTGTGTGCTTCATTTTGGCACGTGGTTACAAAAATGGAATTAATAACTGTTCTAGTCATGCAAGAAGATTATTTTGTGGTAATAAATCTTTTAATGACCCTAATGAGTCTTAAGTAGTCACACAGAAATCCATTATCACCAATTGTTGTGCAAACCAGCAACAGGGTTATCAAATGTTACTATACATGAGTGTAATTACCGTTGATTAGGTCAAATGCTACTTCTTCTGCATAACAGTGGCCTTTATAGACAGGGACTAATATTGAAGGGTGTAAAACAGCAGCTGTAAAAATGTTTCTGCAACAGAAGCATAATCATGCTTTTGTTGCCACAGATACGAGGCAGGCAAGCTTGTGTGCTGCTGGAGATTGTGTGCTTCCATCAATATCGCTGCTGACTTGTGATTATGAGACCTTACCACGCGAGCGTCCTTTAAGGCTTCTAGGACACAGCGCAGTCTCCGTTCCCAGGGACGGGGGAGAGTAAAAATAAGAGCGTAATTAAGCACTCGGGGTGCTTAAGCACTTGGGGTGTTTGCCTAGATATCAAGCAAAGTAGATACATGCTTTCATAACATTGAATCAATTTCCCACAGACCGTATGCTAATAAACGGAAGTACATAAGTGGTACTCTGTCTTTTCTTGTGTGTCCGTTCTATCCATGTTATCTCATGGTACCTCCTAAACTAGCTCAACGAGAGCAGTCCAATATCCCAGCCCACGTCAGAGCCATTCATAAAACTAATGGAATCAAATCCTGTTTAGAACAGGGCAGCAAACCGAAATAGAATCCACCCTTTCTACCCGTTAATTCCTCTCTAAAACGTTGGTTTAATTCCTGCTGGGATTGTGCTTCTTTAACCCTCATGTTCTTGTATGTCACCTAAAAAAACGACACTATTTAAAGGCTTAACTCTCCATGGATCTACAGCTGCAAAATAAATGTAATCTGAGTCGAGCAGAGGTCTGGGGCCCGAGGTCCCCTACGTAGCTTGAGTTTCATCAGCAGTGTGCCACATTGACAAGGGGATAGAAAGAGAGGAAGAGAGGGAAAGAACACAACACAAGCTAGTTAGCTAGGCCACATCAGACGACGAGCCAGCAGATCTGGGTCAGCCGGAGAACTAAATGAGTGCGATGTGCTCGATGCTTGGTAATGCCCCAGCTGGAAATAAATAATAGAAGGAACCAACTCCTTCTTGTCTTCGGTTTGGAGCGAGAGTGAAGCTTTTTGCCGATAACAGGTCGAAACCTTGTGTGAATGTCCAACGACAAATTGTGGCAGACCCAACAGAGCATATTTCTCCTGGCCGCGTAGCCAGAGCAGGTGAGTCTTATTGAGTTGGATGGTGAGTAAGGAACCGGAGGTGTGAGATTTATCTCTGTCTGGCAACAGCTCCCTCCTCAATACCCTCCAGCATCAACAGTCTGAATACGCAGGCAGGCAGCCGTTCCCAGAGTCCACCTCAGGCCGGGATCAGAGCTCCATCTCCATAAGAGGCTGTCTGGGAGTGGACCAGGGCGAAACGGGCAATATGGAAGCTGCCGGTTCCACTGTGCGGTGTGATCATGACTCCCCTATTTTCCCTGGCCCCTTTCATCAGGCAGCAAGAGGGGCCATGGGACCAACAGCAGCAGAACACGGAGAGCTACAATATTGGAGTGAGGTCAGCGGGGGAGACCGGTGGACCACTAGGCAGCCGAAGCCCATCCATCAATCCTGCCGGTGTCTTGAGGGCGGA
>JACXGK010000664.1:33316-50794 GCA_016801125.1 Novumbra hubbsi
TTAGCTCTGTCTCTCTACCCAGCAGGATGTTTAGCTCTGTCTCTCTACCCAGCAGGATGTTTAGCTCTGTCTCTCTACCCAGCAGGATGTTTAGCTCTGTCTCTCTACCCAGCAGGATGTTTAGCTCTGTCTCTCTACCCAGCAGGATGTTTAGCTCTGTCTCTCTACCCAGCAGGATGTTTAGCTCTACCTCTCTACCCAGCAGGACGTTTAGCTCTACCTCTCTACCCAGCAGGACGGCAAAAGATCTTACACCATGAAACATATATAGCTAACCCCCACCCACACACACACACACATACAGACACCCTTTGTGACCCGTCTGCCAGTTCTTTAAAACCACATTTGCATTATACATGAGCCAAATGAACAGAATACTTCTGGATGAACCAGAAAGATCTGTAGGCTACTGCTTGTGTGGTATTAGAGGAAAGAGACAGAAACCACTGCCTTCCTCATTGAGTTATTGCAGCTACAAGCTAGTTTTGCGGCTGTTTCATTTGGGGAGGAAATTGTCCATAATTGAGAGAGTGTGAAGCTTAACTGTGCAGCAAAAAATGCAGCTGATGTCTAAAGAGGGCCAGCAGGCTATAACATGAACAGATGTATGCTGGTGTACATGGGCCATTTTGCAGTGATTCAAACCTCTTTTATCACAAGATAATTTCCATGATTTATTGCCTTTCACTTTTCAGCCATTAGGCAGACGTTCTTATGAATAGTGACTTACAGAAGCATTTAGGGTTAGAACAAAAGATTTTTCACCTTGGCAGTTCAGATTCTCTAACCATCAGACTATCTAGCACCCTCATCACCACCATGTATGGAAGTATTACTTAATAAACACAGATCAGACCCTCAATCTCGCCTCCAGCAATCCTTTTTGTAGATATCTATGCGTTGCCTGATGTTACATCACCGTTTCCAAGAAACAAAAGCAAAAGAGGTTCAAGGGCAGTCCATCTAACAAAGCAAAAGTAGCTGTTGCTTTCTTCATTGACTGCAATAGAAGCATGTAAATCCAAGTCATCAACCCCTCCATGAAAACAGATTAACCCATACTAGCAAAAATACAGAATAATGAGTTTACATACCATCCTTTTCCAAAGACTCAATAGTATACATGTGTCATGATTTATTCTACACAAATGTGAGCTTCATGGTCTGGAATTTGGTGTGGTCAATGTTTGGAGAAGACACTGAAAATGACTTTGATTGTAAACGATTTTCTCAGGACAAAATGTACACATACAGGAATGTTAAAGAATAAAAAGAATCTACTATCACAAACAATAGGTCACATCAATAGTGTAAGGCCCCACATAAGACCCTCATTTAGTTAGGACAGTACTGGTGAGGAATGGGGCTCCCCTCATTGGCTAGTTAACATCCTGTTGCAGACCAGACAAGAAACACAGAAGCATGCAGACTAAGAATATATTTTCTTCTGCCCCTGTGTCCCCGACATGTGTGCTAGTTGTTTTCTGGCTCAGCCAAGAGTCTCTTGGACGAAGCAGAGGGTGACACAGGGGCAGAGGATGGAGGCAATGGAGCTAAACATCCAGATGGGAGATTCTCTGTCAGATAGCAGGATGGAGGGAACCATTCAGTTGTAGTTACACATGCACTGTTCATAACAGCACTGCGTAATTCCTGACCTTTAATTAACGAAAGGCTCTGTTCTTCTAAATAACTCAAAATTAGCTAATGATTCGAATCTAGGAATATTATAGAAAATACTTTTTAGCCCTTGATCAAAGCCCTACTTGACTGAGGGAGTGTGAAATTCAAATTTTACAGCTTTGGGGTCCTTTCACTTTAGAGATAAACATCTTGAAAAGGTGACAAATAAGAAGTTAATATAGTAAAGCTTGCTTGCTGTGTCATCAAAAAGCTTAGAGAACCATGTAAAGTTCAATTCATCCATCCTACTGGTGGGCATAATAATGATTGAGTGATTCATAGAATGCCATAAGGCTCTGATAACTGTTCTCTAATATGATTCATAGAATGCCATAAGGCTCTGATAACTGTTCTCTAATATGATTCATAGAATGCCATAAGGCTCTGATAACTGTTCTCTAATATGATTCATAGAATGCCATAAGGCTCTGATAACTGTTCTCTAATATGATTCATAGAATGCCATAAGGCTCTGATAACTGTTCTCTAACTGGCCCTTTCATAAATTAAACAGAGAAGGAAGAACACTTTGTATCTGAAATAGTCAGAATCCCCATGAAACCAAGCAGCCAAACATTGCTTTATTACACCATGGATTGTATCCATAGGGGATGTTTACATCCACTTTCAAATAAAGTCTGTGTTTTGTGAAGGATTACACCGCTTGGCTATATTGAACTGTGTAAATAACTGTAGGACAAGATTACTTTGATATTCTCGATATTGCCTGTATTTAGCCCATATATTATTTGTAGAGTGAATTGATCCATATACATTGACAAACGTCACCTTGTCCTCACAAGATTTACAGAGCTATCGAAGTGCTTAGTCGCGTAAGCTTATATAAAACACAAACCTTATATCAAGCGAATCTGAAATTCCAGGTGGTCAAAATATGACCTGGTGGTCAAAATATCTCACCAAGTGATTCAGCACTTTCATTCTCAAGCATGAAGCCAAAAATCTGGTAGCTATCCACAAAAGTAGGCTTTCACAGTCCTCGGGACATGCACGATATTGCCATGATATTAACCACATGCAAGAAGATAACACATTTTTTTTGTTTAAAATGTTGTTGTAAACGGAAGTAAAAACAAAATGGTGTCACCATACATTTGGAAGAAAATATCATTGCTCAAAAGACCATAGCCTCTCGAATTTTATAGCTACACTAATAGTCTCTCAGAATTAAAATTATTTCACTGACAATCTTCTGTTATCAATATTGATAGTGATGAAGATTAAGCCATCGAGTCCTGTTGCACAAGCGCATTATATATGAGGGCCAAATGCATTCTCCTCATATATAATTAAAACAGATTGATTAAGCCTGGCTCAACAGGATTAAAACTTAAGATGTTTTAGCTTCTTTTCAGCAACTTTCATGTTACATAATTATAGAGAAACAGGACGAATTATGAGAAGAACTGACTACAGCCCAATATAGACAGAATCTTTTTTTTTTTACTTTAAGTTGAACTAAGCAAATTCAATTGGTCATAATTTATTTAGCTGATCCTCCTTTTGCGATTAAAATGCTCAGTCCAGTTGTGGGGGATATTTACATACACAACCCTGATATGCTGATGACCTACAACCCACCCTCTTACAGTGATGAATATTCATTGGTCCATTATAATCAGATCAACTCTGTGACATCACAAAGTAGGCCAAAAGTTCCATCCTACTACAAAACAAAAGGTGAAAATTCCATGCCTTTTTCCAAACAGCTCTTACACAAAATAGACATTATAAATAATTTGACGATATAGCTTGGAGAAATTCTCAAAAGGGAGATCACGTTTTTTTTATTACATTTTCATGTTTACCGATCTATAATTACAGTGATATTATGTATATATATATATATATTATATATATATATATAGATAAACATATACATGTATCCACCCCTCTGCACTACACCCACAGAAACAATGCACACATCGCCAACCACAATGAGGGAGAATGGATAAAGTATGTTCCTCTCATCTAGCATCACAGCCCATCTGGAGAGTACATAGCATGGCGGTTGGACAGGTTGCCACGGAAACTCAGTGTGGAGTGGGATGGGGAGGAACTGGTCTGTTGTGATTGGCTGCTGAACACTAGTTATTTCTGTAGACTGAGAGGGACAAAAGGCACGGCTAAGACATAGAGGGAGTGAGAGGAGACAACAGAGGCTTCAACATAACAAAAGCACAGCTTAAAGAAAACCAAGGCCGGAACAGTGTGTTTGTCGCTATTTGTTCCCTAAAAATACCAGCTCTAAAGAGATCAAAATGCATTGCTCTTCATTTGACAATACACAATTAAATCTGTACTAGGAGGTGTGGTCTCTGTTTATTATCTATCGCGACCACAATAGAAGCGTCGGTCTGTTTGGGAATGTTTACGTCATTGCGCCATTTAGAAAATTCTATTTAAAATATATTAATGGGGAGTTTTTCAGATTTTGTGTGAACTGAAACATTTGGTTCCGTAAAATGTCCAGCTTAACAATCTTGTTTCCATTAAATGTTGCCAATGGTGGTGTTAAATGGTTTTTTCATGGTTGTCAAGTGTTGAAATTCATGATGGTATTCTGAACACACCACCCACGTGCAATAACAATTATACCGAAATGGTTTCAATAAACAAGCTGAACCATGATCCTGAAGAGAAACACACACACAGTAATATGCAATATGGCTAAACCATTAGCTATTATTAGATGTCATTGAAAACATAATTTAAAATTACAATTGGCCAAGATTGTTAACCAGGGCTGAGATTTCTCTCAGCATTTCGGCCATCAGATTGCTGCTCTACTTGTGCTGGTACCACATGTATTCTCAATTCTGCATGTTTTGCATGTTTGGTGCAACATATGCATTGCTTTTAGCGGTACATGTGATTTTAGGGTGATTATTGTTCATCGGTTTTCTGGGGGCCATGATAAACCAGAGGGAAATGACAAACCAGAGGGTCATTATAAACCAGAGGGTCGTGATAAACCAGAGGGTCGTGATAAACCAGAGGGAAATGACAAACCAGAGGGTCATTATAAACCAGAGGGTCATGATAAACCAGAGGGCCATGATAAACCAGAGGGTCAAGATAAACCAGAGGGCCATGATAAACCAGAGGGTCATGATAAACCAGAGGGCCATGATAAACCAGAGGTCCATGATAAACCAGAGGGCCATGAAAAACCAGACCAAACATTCTAGGTTTCTTTTGGTGCTCGTATTGCAAACTACGACATTATTGTAACACAATCGATATTATCACAACGATATGATCCCATACACACTCTTGCAATACAAAATGTCTCAACGTCTCACTATCCCCCCCCATCCCCGGTGTTGCAACATGTCAATGTCTTCGAAGTGTCTCTCCGTAAGCCTCTCTGAGGGTGACAGCGCCTAATGACAGGCCTGGTGAATCACGAGGGATACTAGCACACATGTGCCCCTCAGCGTCGTTACAAAACCCTCCAGATTGCCACGACACCCCAAGCTGCTCTCGCTGCTCAGTGTCAAGTGGGTTCCCATACAGGAAGCCACCACTATTCATTACACAAGTGAGGCTATTCTCTCCATGAGAAGAGAGGGGGAGAGGGGTCATGCACTGGACTCACACAATGTTTCTGAGCTGGAAATGAATGGTGGGATATGGAACCCCATACCCAGCTATTTACCTTAAGTGACTACGCTGACCTGCCTAGAATGTTCTGTAGGCTAGATAAGACCGTCCACAGAGGAACATGATCTTGAGTTTGGGGGATTTTAGTCTCACATTCTGTGGCAGATTCCATTACACAGTGTTTCTTTAGCTTTCCGTTCAAAAGATGACAACAGTGTTATTGCATGTTAATGGCACATGGAGATTCTTAGACACTAACAGAAGTGATCAATTAGTCACTGTCTAATTTGTGTTCTAGAGTCAATGGATCATGAAACAGCCTCATCATGGTCTTCCATTGATATTCAATCAATGAATCCCTTCCATGAAAACTCCCATACTACTATACATTAAGCACAGCTAAATATCTTATATTTTCAAATATTTGTATATAAATGGGGCAAACAATTATTTGTAATAGCTAGGTAGTGGACAAAACACGTTGTATGAATACGTTTTTATAGGCAGTTACACATTATATTTTTATTCAGGTTACCCAGAACCCCAAAGGATGCTTCAGAGACTTTGCATATCAGAATTCCATTACAACTTTCTGAGCACAGTCAAAAGAGTGTTGTTCAAATTTGAATATTTGCATTTGTAGCTGATCTTCACGTGTTGTGACACACGGAACATACAAGACCCATCATAGCACAGGACACAACAACACAGAGCCACAAAAGCTAGGATCACCAGACTGTTGAGCCTATTACCTGTAGACCTTCTATGGCCAGTCTCAGCATACTCGGAGTTAATTTGGAGGCTTGCTTGAATGTGAAGTTGCTCCAGTCAATGATCAGAACAAATCCATTCACTTGAAGCTCTGGATCTTCTATCATGGACTCCAGCGACAACAGAATAGCCCTCAGTATATCCACAAATGTATACCTATGGAGGTAAGCAAAATAATGAGGTTGTTATTTATTATAAATAGCTTACTAACAATCAGTATTATACAGGAAAGAGAGACAATTTGTTCTTCAAAGTTGTCCGTATGGTTATTATGACATGAAGTTTAAATTAATTAACATTTTAACATGCATATTTCAAAATTACCTAAACTAAATGCAGCCAGTTAGACCTTGTCAGTATAAAACAAGTGGTATTTACCCTTTTCAATCAGGATGGTACCAGTACAAGTTTGCCAAAAAAACTAGACTTGGGTGAGTGCCAAGGTATTGATTAAGTTAGTTGGCAGCCCTGATGCCATAACATCCTACTATTGTGTGAGGAGGTATTGTCATAAAAGGCTGGTTTAAGTGACTCATGTGATCTCATTAGAAGCTATGGAGATCCCATGTGGATCACATGCTAACTTAAACCACTGCAATAAAGTATGGTGAAACTCAATCTGACTGTGTATGATTCAGCACTTATATTCAACAACAACTTGGGCTCGGATAGAATTTCAACAGGCCTCTACATCCATGAGATACAGTCAGGGCTTGTCACTGGCTAAACTGTTCTATTTGTTGGGTTCATTCTTTTCGGCTGTGTTCATGAGACTATAGGCTACAACAAAGCCAAAGCCGCAAATGTGTAAAATATATACAGGCCTGCAAGATGTAAAGTTGTGTAAAGGTAGTTCTGAAGGACAGCTCCCGAATATTAGACAGGCATTACCTGCTCTGGTCCCAGTTTGCAGCGAAGAGAATCAGTATTTTCCTGCCATATCTGTCCAAGTTGGTCAGCACCCCAGGAAATCCGTCTTTGAGAGCTTGCTTGATTCCAGGGTCAGTTGCTTTGAGGTTTTTAAACATATCCAGATTTTGCTGACGATACTCAAAATACTGGGCCAAGAGGCGAAAAGCCTCGAAATGGTTAAATTTCCGCGCTCTGAGAAAGCGCAGTATGAAAGCGTCGTCTGTCCTAAGAAATCCAATATCTGGACGCGTGATGATCATGTCCCTCACCTCCTGAATATCCTGATGTAGAGTGTCGGGATTCTCCTTTAACTCCACCTTGGCTTTCTCTAGGGTCTCTGGGGACAATCCTGCTTGTAAGTGAGTCATCGTCTTAGCTTCAGAGACCACGGCCAATATTAATTGGTAGGTAAAATGTTACCGTTGAATGACCCAAACTGGCCAACAATGAATGCGTCACGTATAGGCCTATTGAACCTTTTCAATCCGGACCATAAAATCAATGCTGGCACCAGATTGTGTCCTGTGTCCCCCAGAGTTTAATAAAATGTGCTATATAGGCTGTATTCACTTTTTTGTTAGCACCCTACGTTTCCACCTGTACCTATCTAACATCTGACTTCGGTTTCCAAGTTTCCTTTCATATGTCGACATTTGTAGCTTTCAAATCAATCGCAGTCTACGGTAGTTTACTGTTGCTGACTTCTCAAATGGGACTATCCATATGGTCAACTACCAATTGTATCTAACCTGTCTAAGTTGGACGCCTAACCACACAATTGTGAGAGAACCGTTATCATTCATCCCCACCCAAAATACTCAAACATTACAATAACGCCCGCAACAAAGCATTGCACGATTATACGACCAAGCAATCAGACAATGCGGCACCCTGCAGCAACTCCTGTCATAACTCTCCTTACCAAATGCATTTCAATTTAAAATCAGAGAGATGCTGTCACGGACAGCCAGAAATTACAGTCGAAGAATCAATGCGAAATGTACCGTCGACATCCCCACTCCGTCCAGCTTGCTGTCTATTTCCATTCTGTGTGTTAGTCCACAGATTGTATGTGGGACCAAGTCCAAGTCCCGTTGTTCCGAGAGCCGTCCGAGTCCCGTTGTTCTGCTCTGCTTCGGTTCTGTGGTGGATGCTTTACGTCAGTGATGCTGTTACCGTTTTGTTGCGGGAGAAAGTGACTAAAAACCACCGCTCCGGTGATACAGTCAGTCTGGCCGTCATCACTTGGTGGAGGAGGGGAGAATCACCCGCTCTTCTCTCTATTCATCTCACCCAAACACCTGCTCACTTGCGGCAACCATGCCAGACTCCTTTAACATCCGAATTTATGCTGATTTGTCCTCTATCGTTTCTCAATGTACTGCACTCTCTTTCTCCGTCATAATTGTGCGGGGTGGCATTAAGCTATTTCTTTGAATTTAGGTGAGACAATTAAGATTCGATAGCCTGTCAATTGTATTTTCGAAACGACTGTCAAACCATGCATAGTCCCATAATGGTGGTGTTATTTGTCATTGCTGTAAGTCAAATGGCTTTAGCGTACAATTCGAACTGAAAAATGCCAGAACATGACTTCTTGGGAAATGTCTTTGTCTTTACATTAGGCAACGTCAGACTAGTTCATTCCAAGAGACCCTGCCTTTCATTTTTGTGACGCGGTGTATATAAATTCGAAAAATGTTGCAACAAACAGGACACGCGATTGGTTTGTGGTAAGATGGCATGAAGATGTATCTTTACTTTTACAGAATATGAAACGTTATTTTATCCGCGCTATAGCCTACACTCCGGCGGAAAGGTCCTGTCGTTTTAACAATGATTGTATTTTAACCTGTTTAATTATCCTTATGTTTTACAAAAACATTTATTTTTTGTTTACATTTTTTTAAGCTCTCTATCTGCTCGGGAACTAAAGCAGAGTTCCACTTTTAAATATGCATTTATAACTTATAGCAAAAGCCTAACAAAGACTGTGTTGTTGTTAGTGTGTTTGGTGGTTTTTATACAGCAGCACAATATTTCCACCTGTTCCTCTCATTCAAGGTGAGGCCAGTGGAATAATTAATACAAACCCAAACCTTAATCTGCAATTGTTGTGTTTGGTTCCCCCTCTCACTGGACAAACGAATATGATCTTAAGATGTAATACCCCATTTTTCCGAATTACTGTCAAGCGCTGACGCACACAGTAATGAGGCGCAGTTGGCTGGCGCACAGGTGCACAACTCGAGACCTTACTTTGTCATCGCGAATCAGTGTGGTTTTTGAGGAATCATCATGGTAGCATTATGCTTGCTGATTTCAAACATTAAGCGGAGATTCACAAAAGCTCTCGTGTGCTATGTGCAACATCAGCTATTCCTGTATTGCAATCAACTCTCCGGTAGATCCCACGGTAGCCACCTACACTTCCTAAAACACTCACTTCCTTTGAACTTTATTAATTCCAGATTGTAGCTGTGGCTGGTGACTGAAACTAATTGCTAAACGTTAAAGCTTTACATTTTACACGTCACTCCTTTAAAATCGACTACTGAGCTGCTAACTGACGAATGCACCTGCTTAGCATAAAATCCATCTTTACATGTCACGCTGAATATAGTTAATTGGTACGTGGTATTTTAATTACTATAGTTGTTTCCCATTTATACGCTTTTCGTATTTATAATTGAGTAGTAGGTTGTTCAGTGATTTCCTGTTCTCTGTGCAATTTGGCAAGCTTTTCATGACAATTGTTTCGCAATTTGGCAAGCTTTGTTTCGTAAAAGACTTACATAATTAAATAAGTTAAATTAAAAATAAAATACAAATAAACCATGAGACCTTCAGTTAAGATTCTTAGAAATGAAACGCCTGTATATATTAGGAAAATGCTCAATTTTAAATTGTGTGAAACAATCTCATCTCCCACTCAATCACAGTGGAACAATGTATGCAAGAGCCAATTGTACGTACTCGGGAGACCTTGTGCGGGTTTTTGTTTCTCTTTTTCTATTATTTTTATTCTTTAGCCGATAAGCACTTGTTAGCGACCAGGTATGCTAGACAGCCACTCAGCCGCTCCCCCTGCTCGAGCTCGTCACTGGTGAAGGTGTGACGAAAGATAATGTCGTGTAGCTCGAGGGGCCAGGGGAAACAGACTGACAGTTCAGAAGTGAAAGCGACGGGGAAAAACCTCCCTGGGGAGAAGAAAATGGCCGGCCGATAATTACAGTCGGTTCTGTTAGGCGTGAGGATGAAATCAAATAAATGGAAGGGCCTGCGTAGGAAATTACCTTTTGTTGTGAATGCGCAGCTGTCATTTTTTTAAGACTTCTGACGTGGCTCTGAAGACTGGCCATTTGGTCTTTCGACTGCTGATTACTTGATTAGAACAGGCGTAGTTTAAGATGTCATGAGATGTTATAAGAACACAGTTTGCTATATTTTTATTTGCGCTTGGTATTCACAATACCAGTAGGCTACTTGAACTAACCTTACGCGAAATGTTTCAATGTTTTACATAGGCTAGGGCTTCGGCAGCTCGTTGTTATGTCTAGTTGTTTTTGCTTCGAGGGGGAATAACAAAAATACGGCAGATCTCAAAATGAAATTAGTTACTTTACCACCGTGACCACGCGCACACGTTCAGCCTCACCAATGCTGTCTGTGGCCGGTTCAGCACCACGTGAGTGGACAGCGCTCTGTTGACCGTTCTAACTTGGCAGTAGTTGGATTTTATTTCACTGAGATTGTTTTAGATGTTTGTTTACAAAATATCACAGCATAATAAAGCCAGTCCTATTTTGACAATGCACACCTAGCATGTGGTCAACTCCCATTAGCTTATAGGGCTACCTGTATTAGAAATCGGCAGAGCCAGAAGAGGACTGGCCACCACTGATAGTTTGGTTCCTCTCTAGGTTTCAACCCCACTAGGGAGATTGGCTAGCCACTGTGCATCAAGTCTCTTGTTGCATGCTCTTTGCAGTTTCCGGTGTATGTGTATTTCAAAATACACGTTTTGACAACTATTCATGTAATAATTGCTTAAGAAAATATTTTTTATAGAATCTAATGGCAAGGAAAAATACCAGGAGTAAAATGTGTTTTGTAAGAGAGGGTACGCAAATTCACCTTGGATATCAAGTAGTGGAGGAGTGATTGAAAGTTCCAGTATGGCCTCAAACCTTTTGTAGACGAGATTTCGGAAAAGCTTCAAGACTAGCCTGGGCGGGAGGCCATGACCGTAATATGAAGGACTTTACAATGTCTGAATAGCCAGATTGTGGAGGGAATGCCATCCGACTAAGATGTAAAACGCTAGAATTTAATGCCGCTTTTCTCTTTTTGTTTTTCCATAAAAACCTGTTTCATATAACATTTTGCCTTCCATGTTACTGCAAGTTGAGGGAAACGGGTGAGTGGGTTCAGCATGGCTTCGAGCGCTAAGTAGTATCAGTGCTACCAGGCTGGGTTTGCTCACTCGTTTAGACAGACAGCACTTAGTGGACTAGTGATGTTGGTTTATTAGAGCCTCGCCCGGGGGCATTGCTAATATGGTCGCTGCCTGCGCACCAATGTTCAGATGGAGCAATGTGCTTGAGCCGCTGTATAAACAGACACGGCAGCGAGCTGAAGGGACCCAACATAGAGGCACGCTCCCATCATTTCTGGCCACATGCAGGACCCACGCTGCTCCGGGTACTGAACCTCACTGCACAGGCAGGGAACTTGTTCTGTAACTGGGCAGAGATGACGGTGGGAGGGGACGGTAGTCTGCCAGATCCCACTGCCCCGACCATTATCGTTTCTGGCAGTGACATATCCCACTCATGGGGCACCACACTGCTCTGTGCGGTAGGACCAATGGGCCGGCCAGAGTGGCTCTGCCCAGACACATTAACAGTGAAGTCTCCGTGTTGGGTGTCTGGCTTTCTGTATTGTTGCTGGTATATATAAAGTCATTATACATTACGTACGTATGGAATACATGTTGGGAACTCTTTTTTTCCTTCTTCTTCAGAACTTCTTACTACTTACTGGCGCGACCAGGTTTGAGTTTGTATTTAGTACTGCTATGATTTTTATTATATCCATCAGTGCCTTGGATAAGAACAGCACTGAATCATTCTTATGAGAGCAGTCAAGACACATCCATGTATATTGGATTATCTGCCCGGCTTTGTTGTTTGACACCAGAATTTAGTTTTTAGAAGTAGCATGCCCACTTATTTTAATAATTTGTGGGGTATCAAACCAAAATCAGCACATTTCTTGTGTCTTGTAAATTATGTAGAGCTGCATTAAGGGCCCTTACAAAAGAAACCTTTAAGAAAAATAAAAGACAACCCAGCAAGCAATGTATAACCGTGGTTAATATTCCTAAAAAGCTTATGCAACTATAAGCTATGCTGACATGCATTTTTTTAAGGCTTCATCATAAATATTTGGACAGTGAATATATTCATGCTAATGTACAGGAATTGCACATTTGTGCATTAATTGTGTTTAGACAAAATGTGTGTGTGCTAGGAGGGCGTATTTTCCTTTGTTGTCATTAACAATGATGAGCTTTTCAATTTTCAGAAATGCACGCTAGATAGAAACAAAAATAAAACATTGTACATTGTGGTGCCACAGAAGTTCAGGAACCTGGAGAGGGGGCGTGTTGAGCATGCAAGGCAGGTTGCTGGTACTTTCAAGAGGCAGCTGGGAGGGCGAGCCCCACCCCTCAGCACCTGCCATATGAGGGTAATCCGGGCAGCTATATATAGACGAGACTAAGAGCTGCCTGGGGAGGTGGAGTAGTGTAATGACTAATGGCATGCTATGTATCTGTTGCAGATTGTGTCTAAGCCACCTGATCGAGCACCACTCCATGAGCCTGAGAGGATGCTGAAACATAGTTAACGTGTGTTCCTGAGATGTTTTCTCCCAATGTAGGTTTTCAGCTGTTTAAATAAAATGTTCTCGGACATCACTCCACAATTTATGTTGTGTCCTTGTAGCTAACAATGAGAAATAGTCATAACAGGCTATGTTTGAGAAAGGACTTCCTCCAGTATAGACAGAATACCAGCTGACCGCTTGGTCCCTAAAAAGTATAGTTGGGAGTTGTGCATTGGGTCATTGTCCAGTTGTAGGAGAAAATTGGCTCCAACCAAGCAACATCACAGAATATGTCATGGGGTTGTAAAATGGAGGGATAGTGTTCCTTATTCAAGATCTCTTAACCCTGTACAAATGCTACCACCAAAGCACCCCCAGACCATCAAATTGCCTTAAAGCAGCCCCAGACCATCAAATTGCCTCCACCATGCCTGACAGAAAGCGTCAAGCACTCCTTATAAGGCATCAAACATAGCAAACGTGTCCATAAAACTTTTTTTTCCAATCTTCCTTTGTTTAGTGTTTTATTGTCAATTTTTATCTTTTGTTTTGTTGGCCAGTGTGCGCAATTGCGCTTTTTTGTTTCAACTCTGCCTAGAAAGCCAGCATTGCATAGTTGCCTCTTCACAGTTGACATAGAGACTGGTAGAATTTGATAAAGCTGCCAGTTGAGGACCTGTAAGGCATCTGTTTTTCAAACTAGACACTTTGTCTTCTTGCACAAGTTCCTCCCATTGTTCTTTCTTTTCTGCTTGGAGCAAGTCTGTACACCTATGTAGATATTCCATTAAAATCTGTCTTATCCAGCTACAGTAGTCCTTTACAACAATACTGTAATGATGTCTACACTATATTTTTCTACAAATATCTTTTCTGTAATTTTAAGGGGGAAAAAATGCTTTTTTTTCAGAAACATTTGAATGGTAGTGTATGTTAAGAATATGTACTGTATGACTAGAGCAACGTGTATACTTGACTAGGGGAATAGTATGATTTGAGGAGTGACACTTCACTAGCACAGGGTTGATTGATTGATTCGTGAGGGGTGAGGCCATAGAATATCAAGAATGATCAAGTTCATAATATGTTTTCCCTAAAGCCCATATGGCAAGTTGGCCAGTGGCTGAAGCCTGATCAAATCCTACTATCTGACATCTGGCCCAACAGAGCCTGAATCTATTAGTGGTGACAGGTTCAATTAATTGTCTTGGGATTGAGGGATGTTGTCATAAATGGATTTAGGTCCAGACAACAAAGAATGTAATGTTCATTGATTGTAAGAACATATCATCTGTGGAATTGTAGGACTTATGTCCATTTATCTACATTTATCTCTGGATGACATATATCAAATTATGTGGGAGTGAATTTCATTTTTAATAAAAGCCATTTGTCACTTAATCTATAAAAGGATATAAGAGAGCACTTTATTTATAGGTCATGGCTGCATATCCAACTTCATTTGGATCTGCAGCCATTCATTTATACATGTTATGTAATATATTGTATTTATGTTAAGAATAGTGATCATTGTGTGAAATTGCTGGCATTGACTTGGCTTTGATCTAACTTTATTAAATCAGTAACATTCACAATAGTATTCTGAGAAACTAGGAAATAAACAAACGTACTTGCAAAGTAGGATTTTATTCAGAAGGATGCAATTACCATACTATGACAGATGGTGGCACTGTTGTTGCAGGTAATCTGCAGTCTACCACCATCTAAGCCCCTTTTGCAATAGCACAGACTGCTGCATTTTATAATTTAGCAGCTATGGATAGCTAGCACAAGTAATGAAAATAAAGTATAACATGATAACACTGAAGACAATCAGAATAACTATTAATTAACAAGTTTATTACTAAACCAAGCTTGGGAGTTAACAGTGGCAAACTACAGGAATCCTAAATTTGTGGCCCTACTACGGTCCTATGTGAAGTCAATACAGTGCGGTCCAATGACTATAAAGTCACAATCAGATTATTTTGATCGTCTGTCAGAACTGAGGTGTCAAATGACATACACTGCACAAATTGTCACAGTGTTACACTAAGTCGGTAAAACTACAGGGATATCAATCTGTCCGGTTAGGAAGCATAAGCTATTGTGTCACCCGTTTTGGTGCAAATGAGAGTGACTGGTGCACTGGAGAGGCAAAAGCAAGACAACCCCCAAAAAAGGAATGGTTTTACATGTGGTGGCCGTAGACATTGGCTCTGACAGACTATTGTCTAGTTTTGTCCTTGTCTTTACTGGTAGCATGAGTATGTACCTGTAGCCCATTCAGGTTGAACAGGTAGTCCAGGTCTCCCATCCATACGTGCCACCGCAGGAAGGTCTGACCTCCAGCGGGCTTCTGGTGTGCAGAACCCATGAGGGTGCCATGAGGGCCAGACATTCTCTAGTGGGACCTTTGCTTACATCCCAGCATCGTGCAGCTCAATTGGCAGTCACCAGAGAACACCCGGATTGGCAGGGCTGCCATTGGTTCCCCGTTCTTTTCACAGATGAGAGCATGTGCACTCAAGGCTGTTCTCTATATACGTACATTGTGTAATTTGTCATTTATATATATATATATATATATATATATATATATATATATATACACATATGTAATTCCATCATCAAGACCCGATGTGATTTAAATGTTCCCAGCATTTGTGGGTTTTTAAGTGTTCCCTACATTTACCCAATAAGCAAAATGCATCGGTCAGGTCTGATATTGTTAGACAGTGCACAATAGTCTAATTATCAAGCATATCAACCAATGGCATATAAGGAAATATACTGTTTCATGACTACAACTGGATAGTATTAGTGGTCTAACAACACATTGCAAATTAAAAGTCAAACTAATAATATTGAGATCATCCATGTTTCTGAGAATTATTTCAAACGTAACTTCTCATAGAAGTCATACGCATTAAACTAGCCTGTTAAATGCATGTAACAAATGTGAAACATCCATAGTTCAAAACCCAGTTAGAGGGGGAAAGACGTAATGAGCCAGCCTGCCTTTAGAAATGAACCAGTGCCGTGCCTCCACGGTGCACTAAGCAGCCAATGGGGTCATCTGGGCTAAGCCAATTCCAAATAACAAGCTATTCCCTACATAGCGTGATCCATGGTCAAGGGTAGTGCACTACATAGCCAATACAGTGCCATTAGGGACTCAGGTATAGTATCATGGGTCAGTACAGTTGTTATCAAGTGGAACAAAAGGGGTCACGACCTCCAGGCTCCACCATGATCAAAGGCCTTGACCAATGTTCCATTCCGGGGAAACCCACGGAACCGTAACTAGTCACTGCAGCCCCACTGCAGCCGGGCCTACCCCAAACCCAGGATAAAGCCGAGAAGAAACCCCCGGACGAAAAGCCACCCAATCGGCTTAGGCCTTATAGAGAACCAATACGGGCCTCAAAGTATTATGTCCTTCTGCTCGCTATTTAGGTGGAGCCACAGAATGAGGGTGTGCGACGTGATCCTACAGGGGTTTAATCGGTGTTCACAGGACAGTATATGTTTTTCAATAATTCACTGCTGCTGTGGTTTTTAGGTGTCCTTTTATACTTAATATTAGCCATCTTGTACTTAGATCAAGGGCAAAAAACATTTAGCTAAAGCTGTATTTAGCTGTATTGACTGTTATTTATTCACTCTTGTTGTAATCAGAACGCTTGTTAATGAAGGACTATAGTCACAATATTTCTTTTCACTCTTTCACTTTTATTTCACTCCTGTCACGCACATTTCCTTTCTACAAATGGCACAATTTAAATGTACATGAATGCCCTTTTGTATACATACATATATATATATATATATATATATATATATATATATACACATATACACACATATATATATATATATATATATATATATATATATATATATATATATATATATATATATATATATATATATATATATATATATATATATATATATATATATATACATATGTATAAATACATATACATATATATATATATATATATACATATACATATATACACATATACACATATAGACATATACACATATACACATACAGACATATACACATATACACATACATATACACATACATATACACATACATATATACATATATACACACATACATATATACATATATACACACAAAAACATTTTTGAATACAGTTCCCAATTTCTCAATCAGAGCTTTGTAAATGCAGACAATAGCCTAAAACTCATGTGACACGGGAATCTCCTACCCGAGCCCAGTGGGGAAATTTTTAATTGGCAGTCGTCCCCATAACGGTGATCTTTCCTGTAAATATGGCCCGCCTCCAAACACTCCCTCATTCACTACTACGTGCTACCTTGAAAAATATGTCCCTGCAGAAATGCACCCTTTGTTCCCCCTAGACTCCGCTGTGTATTCCTAGAGAAGTTCTCATGGAAGGCCCAATGGAGTTCCATTCTTTTCCCAGAGTGTCTTTCTTTATCTCAAAGAGGAAAAGAGGGAGTGTTCTGGAGGCTTGGCACAGACATCATCTGACTGTGAGGTAATGCCCTAGCTGGATGCCTATTGGCTGAGGGGGAACTGGCTATACT
>JACXGK010000664.1:50894-69237 GCA_016801125.1 Novumbra hubbsi
AAAAACCCCCCCCCCCCCCCCCCCCATCGTTGGGGAAACAGACTGGATCGCACAATCACCATGCCTCCCTCTAAATGGTGGGCCTATGCCACGGTTGGCTTTGAAAATCTGTGTCACTCAGTCTCTTTCTATTCCCTGTGAGGAGCGGTTGGGGAGTGAGAGCTAGCCTCACACACGGATCCCTCTATCAATAGAACATAGAGTGAGTCCTCAAGGGAATCTGGCAACACCCGAGATTCTTCTGGACACGACGTGTGTAACTGGTAGGAATGGAAAAGGATATCTTACGTTATGCCACAAAAACGCGTTCCATTCCCGCATATTCAGCACACTAAATGTTTGAGTTGACACGTCCAATCTAGTGTAACGGGTGATTTTAACTTTATATGCCCATTCATTCACGAAGTGAGTAATCCATAGTTGACCAGAACTGAATGGAACAAAGAAACACTTGAGCGGTGTTGGGCCTTATTATACTGCATGGCAACAATATTAGTGTTGATTACTTCTTGGAGAAAAACACATGGCTGGGTTTAAGACTCAGTGAACTGGCCATTCAGCAGAGGAGTTAGTCGTACTAACAGTCCCAGGACATTTCCCCAAAGAGTACAAG
Organism: Novumbra hubbsi; assembly: GCA_016801125.1. Taxonomy (NCBI): domain Eukaryota; kingdom Metazoa; phylum Chordata; class Actinopteri; order Esociformes; family Umbridae; genus Novumbra; species Novumbra hubbsi. The sequence goes on from JACXGK010000664.1 coordinate 51,508, forward strand.
GATGGACAGAGCATGTTTACTAGCAGTCGCATACCAAACCAGTACAGTTTTTTGCTGACAGTTTCAGTACAAAGTTAGGAATTGAAAACAGAGCTTCCAACAATGAACCACAGTGGAGAAGTGAAGATGAAATGTGGTAAGCATCTATCTAGACCATCAACAATTCTAAAGACCAACTGTTCAGTTAACTGGAAGTGTGTGGTCTTTTGTGGTAAAGTCATAGCTGTGTCTGCATTGTACACGTTACACAACAATGCTACAGCACTGATTTTAAAGATAATTCATCGTTACAAAAGCAATTCAAATATTAGTTTTTTGGAAAATGTTTGTTGCAGAACTAGAACCACTGCTAATTAAGCAAAGTAAATCTGTAAATAACAGACTTATATTATAACAGACTTGTGTTATACTTTTATTGAGTGACAGTTGCGGTTAAATGAGGACAGACGTCACGGAGGAGCACTTTATTAAGATGGCGGAGTCTTCATTAGACCGGGGGTGTGAAATACTGACCTGGGGTATGAGGCCCATTCACACGCCACCGCCATATAATAACCACACACTACAACCAGGCACCTTAACTGTTACTTGACATCCAGTGTCAGTTTTAATGCCTGAACAAGCTCATTACTACCGTGCCTCTTCGCCACAGCAACCCTGCAGCGTCCTGGAGACACAGCCGAGATAAATGGAACAACAAAACAATGCACAGCTGCCTACAACGCATAACACCTTAGTTGCCATGGACTGGCCTGGCCTGTGTGGGCAGGGTGAGGAATGCCAAGAGACAAGGTGTTTGGAGACTAGACAATGCTACAAAACCAAGGATTATCCACAGGGCCTCCTCAATAACCATCAGTAAACGAAAGTGTGCCTTTGGATGTCCCCCAGAACGTCAGAAGGTTGTGCCAATGTCCCCCTGGTCGTCCTCTGCTTGCTGACACAGAAAAACGCTCTGACGATATTAAAGTCCAGCTTGGGGCATTAAGCAGTCAAACCCCTAAATTAATAAAACAGACAACGAGTAATCCTTTGGTGGTTTTCTAATAATAACCAGTGTGGGGATATGTTGACACCGCTACCAATTTGCTATCAATATACATCTAAATGCAGCAATATAAATTTAAAGGGTAAATGTCTCCAAACTTTTGACTGGTACTGTATGTTCTGCTCTATTCTGGCCCAACTGCAATGTACCCGTTCTTTACCATACCGGAACCACAAAACCAGGTGACTCCAAGTGTGAAAAAACAAGGACCTCCACTCGACATATGATATGGATCATTGAGCATTGTTTGTCTAATAAATAATGAAACCAAGATTTGGCATGTACTATCTGAACTAAAGATTTGCTAAAAAAAGAACTGATAAAATGACAGTTGGAGATGTTGTTTGTTTTCAGGGCAGTCCTTTATGTTACTGATCATTTGTTACTGAATAAACATCGGGTGGTAAATATAGCTTTAAGAATATGTATATTTATATATTGTCTCAAGAATGCATCCTGTTCTTAAAGCTGTAACTTAACTGTACTCTTTGAATGACTAATCATTAATACTGGGTACATATTTTTGTGGGGTCTGTATTTTGGTAGGAATTTTACAAACTTAGTGGTTTTTCTGTTTCTTTTATAATAGTTCTGTACTCTCTAATGTCTCATGTTTTAATTAGGAAAGACATTAAATCATACCCGAATTAGCTGAAAATCATGATATCATTATTATTTTAGACCTTGTGTAATGGTCATTAAGTAAACAGCTACATTTTTTTCTTCAAAGCAAACGGTTAGGAATGACAATGTTAAAAGCCATGTCGAACACAAGCCTCTAAAGCTTCAACCGCCTCCCTGATAGAAGTGGCCACGGATCTTCTGTAACGCGCTTTCCTCTCATCACTGCCAAAACCCTCCAGAACAACGGTGGTATCCCCAAAGATTCCCGTTCCAGAGGGCCCTGCCTGCTTACACAATCTTGACAGTAATCCGCGGATGAATGTTTTGCGACATAAACCCAGCCAGCAGAAATAAACGTGCTGTGAAGTGAGGCGACGGATGACTGTCTGCTAGACTATAATGAGTACTGGTAATTAGTGCACACTTGACCTGCACTGGTCCCTCACATGGACCTCATAACTGGGTTTAGGTTTTTAGGAAGCATAGTGCACTCCACAGGGCCTAAGCACATATTAGCGCATTAATCGTGCTTTATTACCCAGTAAGTGGCTACGGTTGAAGCGCAGACAGAGGAATTCAAAACACATTCCAATTCAGGTGCGACCTATAAAACTGATGCTCTGGGTTCATACGTTTTATACAGAAGACTGCTTACATTAAATCACTGAAGAGATTAAAGTAATATTCTCCATTACATAAGCCAGATAGGCTGTTGAGAGCCTTGGATCTCAATAAGAGGACATCTATTCCACCGAGATTGTCAATGTGGATTCTTGGTTTGAAATGTAGAGGCTTGGATTATTTCTTAGACGTCCGTCGTCCCAGTAGGAAACCCAGCACGGGGAGAGTTGGACATTTCTGCAGCGGAATTTGCATTTTCTTCTCTCATGCGGCCCTCATACCCAAAGCCCTTTTCAAAGGGCCCCTAAGGATGGCTATTCTAGCCTCTACGTTAGTGTGGACAAAACCAACCCGGGTCTTCACCAACGCCCGTTGGAAGAGGGCTCTCAGTCTCAGAATTGTTATGAAGCCAGTCCTGAACGCAAAACCACGTTGTGCGGCTAATGGGGTACTAGCACCTCAGCAGCAAGACACCCATTGTAGTCTCAAACAGTCAAAGCAACAGGGCAAAAATCTCCCTCCCTCACGCCACATTAGTGGCTGGTGATTGGAGGGGAAGCCCGGTCTTTCACACGCATTACGGCATCTCACGAAGTCATCAGGGTGACCCGCCAGAGTTCCGCCACGGTTACCCTGGCGCCGTCTCCATCACCATGTCAACCTCTCACTTCATTTCCACTCTCCGGGCATGGTGACTGCCCCGGAATCTCTCAGCCACAGAATGCTAATGAGTACACTCCGGCGAAGGCATTTGAGTAGAGACATTTCCTCCCCAAATTCATCCTGACCGTGGAAAGCAAGGGAGTCAGGGCATGGGGGTAAAACAGGGTTTGAGCTGGACCCCCCCACCCCAACACAACACCCATTCAAGGTGGTCTGGCCCAGAGTGGCATTTCAAAGCGTTTTGTTTTCTCCAGTGGGGTCACGAGTTAGCCTCTCTCACACTGTAGCTATTGACGTTACTGGGCAAGTGCAGATAAGAACTGAAAGCATTACAGCTGGGAAAGCAACCTCCAAACATAAAAAGGACATTAACTTGAGGTATGTGTGGATGTGAATATGAAGCATTTATGGTTGTGAAATAGTACCAGTAGTGGAGGCAATAGGGTTTAGGCTATGGAAAGCTATTCCAATATATTCTTAAATGGGTTCGATTTTAAAACCTTAAACCATTATAAAACAAAAACAATCCAAACACAAATAACTTCAGAAAACAATAAGTTCTGTTGAAGAGCTATAAGGCGAATGGGTCAATAACTGGTCATTTTTGTTCTTACCAAGCTGCAAGCAAATTAATTGAATCCCAATGACAATTTAAACAGAAACAGAAAGATTTAACATTGTCACGATTTAATAAATCTGTGGAGTGAATTATTTCTGGGTTAAAGTTGCAGCTAGCATAAAGTATTGAGTTTTCCCAGTACTTCGTGTCTTGACCAGGGGGAAGCGTGAAGTGTTGCTTTCATTAGCAGACTTGACCAGTGCAAAAACTTGACCATTGCAACTTGACCATTGCAAAAAACAGGAGGTAATAAGCACAGTTAAAATGCGTGCACATGGTCTGCAATTAGCTTGCACAGATATTGTACGGATACACTAAATCTACAATATAACTCTTGGAGGACTGAAAGAGGGAAAAAGTTATTGAAAGCAACAAACCAAACTAAATAGCAACATCCCTTGAGCGAAACCAGTAGCGATGGTCAGATGAAACCACAAAAACAGAGGTTGGTGACAAAAGAACGAGGATGCAGATAAGAACCACCCCCAAAACTGGAATATACAGCAGAAAAATGTCATTGGCCTGTTTGCATTAAATGCTTTTGGTCAAATGGCCTTATGGTCAAAAATTTTAAAGCTTAATAGAGGATCTTCCATTTGATAAATTAGTCCAGTGGGGCATCCCACTAAGCTAGATTAGTCCCTTAGCCAGCAGTCAGACAAGTACTAAAGCAAACTCTGTTCCAGATATGGATCAAGAAAAACTGATAAGAAACTTGATCTAGCATAATTGCTCAGAACCAAACCTGCTACCTGTGGCACTTCTACCAATTGTATTCAGTCACTATGGCCAGTCTCATCACAGACAATCCAGTTGCCATCAGTGCCTGCATTGTGTGCTGTGCATTACACCTCAAATATATCCTATGTCATTCAGAAAGCTTAATGATTATTCATTTGCAATTCAAACTACTGAATTATTGAGCTCCATCTACATTGTAATGGTTTTCTGTAATGGAACTTTTTGCATGAGCTATTAGTTACATGCAATTTAACAAAAACAACGAGTCAATCACACAGAGAAGCTGGATACACTTTGGAAATCCTCAATTTGAGGCATTTCTGGAATACATTTTTTGTACAACATACAAGCAATGCTTGTCCTTCAGCAAGTAGACTTTTCTAAAGCCCCATTGATTCTAAAAGCAAACATTGATGTGAGAAATTACAACACATTGAATCACACAAATGGAGTGCAAATTGATCAGTCATCTTTTAATTGAAAACAGTGTATTGAATACAAAAAAGGCAATTAATTGACACATCTGCATAACTAAGCATCCAATAACAATTCAAAAAAATTCTAAAATGCTGCTACCTAACCCATCCGTTGGTACAAATTGGGGTCTGTGACATATCACAACATTTAGATCGTTTTGGAGGTACTTGGATCCAGAATTGTTGGCCAAAGCAGGAAGTCTGGCTGGGCAGACAAATTCAGAATGTATCAAGGACTAATTGGGATCAAATGTCTTACTCAAGGTAACAGAAACAGGATGTTCAGCCCAATGGCTCTGGCATTCAAACCAGCAACCTCTCGGTTACTGACCCAACGCCAACCAACCACAAGGCTACCTTCCACCACACTGGCAACACTAAAGCATAACACCATAATGCACCTAGGTGAGCATTACCATGAGATTACAACATCACAGCAAGACCAAGAGAACTGCATACAAATGTGATTAAATATTAGGACGCTTGCAATTACATAGTCACAATCAATACTTAAGCAGCATAGTATCCATACCTCAATGAGAGTTACTTCAGTTGTGATCATTCAATTGGAAAACAAGACCTCTATTCTGTACTACAAACAAAGAAATGCCTGACCGTTCTGATGAACAAAAAAAAAGGATCCCTGTTTAAGGGCGCTTCTTCAATGCATTTAGAATAAGAGTCACTGTCCAAAGACGGCACCGAACACACCTGAGTCAGCTTGCAGGCCTCATCACAAACAATGTTATCATCATAGCTCACCATGAAATGTTGAAAATACTTCTGAAATGCTTTGCTTCGCTCCATTTCAAAACTTTGGGCAAGTTTAAACAGGCTGCTTGGTTGAATATCCTTTAATCCAAACGCATCAGTCATTATGTATTCAAGTTTCCAGTCAGATCTTTTTTCTTGGTTGGCTTCGGTAAGATTCAAGTAATACTGCCAAATATCCTTCAGAGAGGGAGAAAGACCATTTTAAATGCATGAAAAGCCCTGTAAAACCACTTACCCAAACCCAGTAGCAAAAGCACGGGTGTATTGCGAGTGAATCACCAGGCATTAAGAATCAGCAGTATTTGGGGTCGAGGGGCTTTGATGTTGACAGCAAAGCGTTACCATGACGTTGACCTTAACGCTCCAAATTTTCAATTAGTGTTGTCAAAATGTGACTGACTCCTACTTCCTGTGAGGCATTTTCTTAATCGATTTCCACAGGACGTAGAGCTACAAGAGACTGCTAGTGATTTTCAACTGCTGATACACTGACGCCCTCCAGAATTATCCTCAACTTTATTTTAGGCAAATAAAACATTTTCTAATCCTATTAGGTTTTAGACAAACTTAAATATTCAAAAGATATTCGAATGAGAAGAGACTAATACTTTTTACCATGGGTACCAATAATAATGAAACAATTTTGAACGGAAGATCGAGCTGATAAACATCAATGCCATCTTTGAAATTCCTCTTGTTTATCTTTACCAAGAACGCAAAGACCTCTGCAGGGCACTCATTTTGAGAATCCTTAAAAGAGGGATGTTGATAATCTCCTGTTAGATGAGCAGCAAGCTACATGAAAATGTGTGGGAATAGCAAGAATAACTTAAGGATTTCTCTGTGAAACTGGATATTTATAAACCAGGTCAAAAACGGAACTGCCAACATCGGTTAAGTTTAGGCACTAGAATGATGATAAAACATGTGTTACATTTTGAAATATGATAAACCCCTTGATGAGGACAATGCGGTTGACAAGGGAACTATTCCTCCTACCAGCATCCGGTGGTCCAGCAGGTCAAAGTGGTACATGCGGAAGGCAGGGTTGTTGGAGTACGGCTCCATTACACTCTTGATTGGAGTAATAGCCGGTGTAACAAACATGGAATTAACCGGCTTCCCTTCAAAGCAGACACGATTGATTTGGGTTAATATATAAATACACATTTCATTGGGCTAGTTAGACAGTCTTGCATTTTTGTGGCCGTAGGGGTTCTTGACACCACTGACAGGCATTGAGAATAAAACCGACCGCAATCAGAAAATTCAAAAGGACGTTTTCAATAAACAAATGTTTCAAGCATGTATAAACATACGTGGGTATACGAATCCCATACCTAAAACACTCCTAAAAATAAATATCCAGAACAGAGCATGAACAGTGACTCACCTAGTTCATCCTTCAGGACCATAATGCTGTCCCGGTGAGTGTGGCCATAGAAATGCCCTGAGATTATGTCACTGTAGTTGCGAAAGATCTTCACAAGTCTCTCATTGTGGACTTCTCTAATGGCAGTGGTGTTCCTGGCATAAGGCATGTAACCCACTGGAACGTGAGCAATGACAATGACCTATAAAAGAATGCGGAGGAACAAAATAAGGAATTTAGCAATCAAATACTTTAGTGATTTCAACATAGACATTGTATTCTTCATCGGGGAAGATATTCGTCCTTAGTCTTCCTTGGTTTACAAGGTCACCTTTCATTGCTGAACTGAGTGCTCATCATACATATTGTTTCTTACTAATTTATCTGCCTAGTAAGCGGCCCGTTTGGCATGTACGGACACATATTTGGACTTGTTGTCAGACACCAGTAACTGACTACAATTGCAAAAGCTATAATGAATACAACACACTGAAATGTAAAATTAGAAGATTAAAAAATAAATGTGAAAGACCAATTTATTCAGTGTGATTATTTTGGTACTCCCCCCCACCCCCACAGTAAATCAGTAGAAAAGTCCTAATAATTACCTATAAACCTGCAGGTCCACTCTAATATTCCAGTAAGGTAAAGCAAAAACTGAGTTTTAGGTGGCTAATAGATCATTTGAATGAGAATTTCCCCGATAAATATACCTAATGTTAGACTACATTTGAAGCAATAAACGTCTTCCCCCACCCCACGGCTCCTGGAGTGATTTGGGAGACCGCCTGTCTGCCTCTTAGGGCAATAGGGCCACAGGCGGAGCCTCATAAAAATACCCAAATGGCAATTTACTTCTACAGCATAACAGAACTACGACAGCTTACCTTCTCCATGCTCTGAGCAGATGTTTCTAGGGTGTTCTGCAGCCACTGGAACTGTCCTGCTGGGTCACTCATATTCACGGTCACTTTATTTGGGCTGTAGTACAGGATGGTGTTCAGGCTTACCAGTCGCAGTTTAGGCCCCACCAATTGAGAGTAAAATCCACCTTTAAAGACACATTTATTCAGTTGTTTTGTGCTGGGTCAAGATAGAGTTCTGCAAGGGTTATCAATACACTGTAGTTATGTACAGGGCAACAGGCCTAAATCTAGCTCTCTGATGTTTTAACAACAGATCGCATACCTTCTCTCAACGTTTCAAGGGCTTCTGGTTTTAACCAAAGCTCCCAAAGTTTGGCTGCAGACTGGTAAATCTCATTAGTTGAGGTCGGAAGTTGATCCTGAAAATAGTTTTTCAAATCTGAATCATGGAAATGCTGTGGAGCAATTTAGTGACGAAATGCTGATCCAGGAATCGCATTTTACAAATAGATTAGATACGGGTATGAGTAAATTCCATGGTCAGATTAGGACCAGATTATTAAAGACCTCAGGCCACCTCCACCCCCTCATGGGTGGGATAGAATACCTGTGGCCAGTAATCATGATTCCCGAGAGCAGGGTAGACCTGCATGTCTGGGAAGTACTGCCGGATGGTTTGAGTCATGTTCCTCATGACTTGGATCACCAGCTCTGTGGATAGCTCCCCTGCAGGAACATGTGGAGGACTGTCTCTGGAGAGACCGAGAATGACAGAGAGGAATCAACCCTTTGTAATTCATTACAAAGACCCCTAAATTAAACTAACAAAAAATAAATGTTTATAAAAAAAGAAAAAGATAAATCGGATCACATATTACCACTAAAGGCCAATAATCCAGAGACTGGATGTTTTATATAATCTAGGGGCAGTGGCTCTGGTCCTAAGCGTTTTAATTGTGCTTAAACTACTACATGCTAGTAAAAAGTCAAACATAACTAATTAACTGGGGAATTATAATAGATGACTTTGCATTCCACCACACATTCCTTATGGTCACGAATTATTTGCGCATTTAGTCTGTTTAGGAGATTTTACTTCATTGCTCTTCTCTAAATTCTACCTCATGTATATTTACACAAGGTTGTGAAACAAATGTGACAATGTGTAACAACTAACAGGAAAGAGGAAGCTAAATACATTCATTTGTTTTCCTTCCTTACGAAATACAGATCCACATTTACAACACACATTATTCAGGCGACGTAAAGCTACAAACCCGGTCCAAATCATAAATTCTGGCTGTGGGGTGACGGTTTTCATGTGGCGGAAGGCTGACAGGATCAGCCGGTAGGGAGAGTCACACATAAAGTCTCCAAAAGGCCCAGGGTTTGAGGCTGGGAAGCCCTTAGAGGAGGAACACACTTTAGTGTGGTCATCGGTCACATGGTAGGTGGGGTCCAAATGCAGGTCAGAGATGTGCCAGAATCTCCCTGAAATCGAAACAGTATTGGCTATGTTACATTTAAGCAAGGACCCAAGGGGTGGAATACATGTATATTGGTATACAGTCAATAGACAGTGTTTAGCTGTGGTAAAGCAATGTATACCTCAAACCCAATAGAGACCTGGTAGCAGTTATAAACAGGTTACCAAAACTATTTAAAATGGCTGTGATGTCACACCTGTGGTAAGTGGTCTCATACACCACATCTATTTACCAAATCAACACTCAGGATTCAAACCACAAGTATATAACCATATATTATGGGCAGCCTAATTTATGCACATAAAATCCCCAGGACTAATGAACTATAGGTACCTGTATTTCTAAAGCACAAAACAATTCTAATAATAAATAAATACAAATAAATAAAATCGACGTTTCTCTAGTAGGTCGTTACACTTTGAAAAAAATAGTTTAATATTATACAAACACTTACTAATTTAAAAGAATAACAATTCTGAGGCAGGACACAAATTCATTACGCTAGGGTTGTTCGACAAATAGTTTTGGACCCTCAAAAACACGAGCTTCAAAAATCCGACACTTACCAACGCCTGACAGGGGCTCACTGTTAACTGGTGCAGCGTAAATCCGCAGCCCCCTAAACAGCAGGAGCCCAAACAGGAGACGGAACAGGCAGACCATAACGTCACAATACATTCCTACACTGGGAAGAGCTATCCAGTTGTTTGAACATATCGTTCCAGTCTTTAACTGATTGAAACAGGAAATGAAGTGGTCATGTGACTTCTTTGTCTGCTCCCAGGTTGCAAAAATTGCACGGTCGGGGGAGCGTTGATTACAAATTGGTTCCCTATTGCCGCATTGTATCTCAGTAATGAGTTTCAGTTTGAGATCAGATGAGGCATTGTTTCGAATGTTCATAAAATGTCAGCCTACAATGTTCGCAGGCATCTGCAACTAACACTTTGTTGTAGGTCTTTTATATTCTGTATGTTTTATCTAGCGTTACCTAAATTGTCTTGCCAGTGATAAATGCATGTACTTGCATGGATCTGTTAAAATTTATTTAAATTCCATTTAAATAAACAATTGAGAATTCCGCTCTTTTAGAGATACTCAGCCCTTGACTTCACAGTGCTGATTCTTACTCCATCAGACTTTGAATAAACAGCAATGCCAATCAATTGATACGAAACACTCATTTATATAATAGAAAAAAATAAAAATACACTTTTTGAGTTTATGTTTTTTATTTTAGTATGTTTCACAGGTTTAAAAATGATGATCTCCCGCAAAAGAAATGTATATAAAAATGTCTTAGAAAAAACATTTCCAGCCCATGTTGTAAAACATTTGGAGGATGAAGTGCAAAGATCAGCATACAGTAAAAAACAAAAACACTTCTTGGCTGTCGTCCAATCAAATAGACAGAAATTATTTAACTAGAGATGTCTTCCAGCTCATGCCTTCTCATAGGTACGAACTGCCACAATGTCTTCAAATGTGAGAGTCTGTGGATCAGACAAATAAACCAAAAACAATCAGGAAAAACACGAAAATCAGTTTTAATCATTATTAAAATTCGACTTAGTTTGGTTCCAATAACCTAAACACAGTTGATCAGTTCAGAGCACTGTTTGATAATTTCATATCACGGACTAATGGAGGGAAGTCTGAAGAAAATATTTCACTCTTACAATTATACTTCTTCCCTAGCTTCAACCTCCTTTCAGGTTCACAAATGCCTGCCCACCAGTACCATTACTACGAGGGGCGTGCCTTCCCTTCACCGCGTTCAACCATTCAGCCATATCAAGAATTCAAATTACGGAGAACTCTTTGTAGGACTATCTTACCATGACCAATTTTCCTTCCTTGATTTCTCTGACGAACTTGGTCTCCTTGCCGTCCCACTTCTGAACGTGCAGGAGCTTATCTCCATCCAAGCTCACAGTCGACTGCAATCAGATGGGAAAAGTAGGCCTGAATATTTTCTAAACAGTTGGTAATACGCAATGTTATATTAATTTCCTTATCAAGCAGCACATGCGATACTTGCATTCGACAGAATAAATTCAAATATCATTATTATATTCTATAATATATATGGCATATATATGTATATATTATATTGTATATATTATATTTATAATATTATTATCGTTAAGCAAAACACTGTTTTACAAATATGCCAAATATGTTAGTCCAAGTTGCCTAGGAAAACGGATGCCCATCTATAACAATCTTACCCAATCCTCCGAAAAATGCAGAATACAGTATTTCCAGAAATGTAACCAAAATTCCTTGTAGCACTTACTTTACAGTTTCTGTCATCTGCCGTTGCTTCATCAAACTCCTCTCCCAGTGTGAAGGATATTTCAGTATTCTTGAAAGTACTCTGGGTTTTAATAACAACTTGGTCTCCCTCTTTTGCGATGATAATAGTTGGTTTGGTCACATTTCCCACCTGCCTTGTTGCAAAACCAACCCCTGTGAAAAGTTTAAAAACAAACAATAAGAAGAGATCCTGCAAGGGGAGATTACTTGATGCGAACTACTTTGGCCTATCATGTTATGGACAATAGTACACAAGTCATACATAATCTATTATAATGTAATAAAAACTCACCAAGTGATTTCATGTACTCATCGAAGTTTTCACTGTCGACCAGTTTCCAGGTGGCACAGAATGCATCAACCATGATGAAGGTGTAGTGTAACAGGCAAGAAGATAACTGTGATGAAACTGAGAACGATGCCGAGGCAGTAGACGTTCTCCGTTCATCTGGGATTTATTAATATGCGGTTTTATAGGGCGGGATTAACATCTCATTGGCTCAGGAGATTATCTCTGTCTTCGGATTGGTGTTAAGAGGTTGTAAAGGTATGACGTGATTTTTACTTTACACACCATGCCTATTCTATGATTTAACTCAACACGCAACCAATTCCCAATACTACAAATATTTTTCGTATTCTAAATTGATCGCAGATTACATTTTGGTACGTAAAATGCATGCATGATTGCATCTGGTTTTGGATAAAACCATCTGCAAATATTTTACATTATCTATCAGCATTTACATTTTTTATTCTACCGTTGCTTTAAGACAGACGGTGCACAGAATGTATCATTTGTAGGTCTGAAGAACCACCCAACCGGAAACAGAGTTTGTTTGACCACTCTCTCATTAAGTGGATTAAGTCCCATATGGGCTTTCTGTATTGAGGACAGTTACTACGTAGCCTCTGTGCATTTTAATATCTTACTGTATTTGTTTCAGGCAAAGGCAATGTTTTTAATGTCCAGTATCTGATTGAATGTAAAACATGTATCAATAGGTTAGGCTGTGACTACAGAAAATAGTATGACATTAAGTTAATTTTTTTTTTTACAATATTTATTGGTACACTAGGCTACAACACCAGTTGGCTTGAATACGGCGTGAGCAACTAATAACAGAACATATCTAATCACAAATGTAATGTTGTAAAAGTAAATTAACGAGATTAAATGATTCATTACATTAACTGAGGGGAGGGGTCTTTAAATTAGGTCAGTGCAAACAAGTTGTGTGCGTTATGTGTTTACGTGTAAGTCTACAGCATTGTAATAAATAGGCCTCTATGGCGTTTACTAGTTCCCAACTGATAGTGACTACCCGGCAAAAAAATAAACGGAGAGATAAATGTGATAGCGATCGAGCGGCAATTATACAATAGTTAACCCTTCAAACCGTCTCTATTGGGGACTAGGCCTACATTTACATTGGTCTTAATTTGGTACAGCATTCTTACTTACGAATGAACAAGATATGGCATCTTAAAAGTACAAACACCATGTAAATTAATTTTACGTTGAAATGAATTAGGAAACATTACCATTTCGGATCAATCCCTCTATTTTCAAATGACCCCGTTGGATTCTGATAGACTTAGTGAACAGGAGTAGGCGAAATTATGTATAGCATACCTTTTTAATATATATAATAGTAACACATAAGCCCTATTCCAAGAAATAGCGTTACTTCATTTATCTCATTTATCATTTCAATCTCAATCAATTTTTATATCAAGTAAATACCTGTGTGTATATAGTTCATTTGTACCAACAAAGCTTTTAACATATATACATTTCTCAGTGGAGTTTCTGAAAGATCCATTCACTTTTGTGTAAAATAAATGTTTGGTGCCCTCCTCTGGCCAAACCAGTCCTCACCAGACATGAGTGTACAGCAAAATAAGAGACATACATCTATAAAAAAATATTAGCATTTTATTTTGAAGACATTGTAGTCTTTCAATCGTTGCAAACAATAATGTTCTGGTTTAATGGCTAAGATCCGTTCTTGCCTACTTAATGTATTATTGCAGCTAACTCTCATCACCATTTTATTACCACTACACAAAGTAGGTCAGTGTCAATTTCACTGAGCAATGTGAAAAGACAGCAAAACATCAACATACATTTTTAATCATAACATCAAAGAAATATTCACAACACTGTCTTACATAAAGCAGTATGTTTATTAGCTGCAGTGGACATTGAAATGCATCTTTACAGGGTGGGCAATATAATGTAAAACTATGTACAAACTAAAAATACACATATCATTTATATATAATTTCTAATAACTCAGTTGTTAGTAATGTATATGTGAACAGTAAAAAACACACAGGTCCAGATTAAACTGTAGCACACTAATAAACCACATTTATTAGATACAAATGTTACTGACATCACCAAATGGAATGTTGAAACTTTTTTCTGCAAAACATTCCTGTGACAATCTGACATTCTGAGAAAAGAAATGCTGTCATTGGAACGACTCTGTATGTAGCGACTGTCTCCCTCGCTCAAACATGAAATTACATTTTTCTGAGTCATGCCCAAGCATCAGCCACTTCAACTGCACACTGCATATGCTAACCCGAACGAGACTTTCAGGCTCATTCTCCATCGCGTTATCAATGATGGGGACTTCGGGTTCGAACGCCCAATTACACTTCAAAAGAAAGAAGGGCCGAGCCTCAGCCCTTCGTCGCGTAGCGGTTCCTTGCGTTTCCATGGTAGGTATCCTGATGTTGCATAGCACGGTACATGACGTTTACAGTTGTCTGGTCAATGGGGGTTGTTGGAGGAGAATCTGGCCATGGTAGAGACAGTCTCTCTTGTTCCCCTCTCTTAATGAGTTAGCCGGCGAACAAACACATATTACGTCCCCTCTGCCTTTTCCTCCCCCTCTGTAGAAGTCTTTGTTGGGCTTCCAGAGGATGAGCCCTCACCTTCCTCCTCTCCATCATCTGGGAAACAGAAAGAAACACAGGTCTATCGTCAGGAACATCTAGGCCTCAGGAGAAAGGTCTCAATGCCCGCCCCGTTGAAATTGCTGCAATGAACGTATAAACCGAACAGCGTATTGTCACTTGTTCCGTGTTGGCGTGTAAAAGATGTGCATTAAGAAGATTAAGACGGCCAATGTCAACACGTGCCGCGTTGCCAGAAAAACCTCCAACAGGTTTTTGGCAAATTTGTCACAAAATGTTGCCAGGAGTTTGCATTTGTCTGCCATTTGTGGTAAATCGGCAAGACACTAGTGGCAAAACGTTTTTGTTCTGTTCTACAGAGGTTTTGGACACGGCATACAATTCTGTTCAAATTGTATTGTAATTTGAGGCTAAACTAAGGCACACTACTTTAATGCACACTAAGACACGCATGGTCAATGGTTTTAGATTTGTATCCGTTATTCTATAATGCCATCACTTGTTTCCATTTCCGGAACTCCCATGGTTTCATATCAAAGGTATATGACGGTTACCAGAGGTGGTAGTATAAATGTCATGGGGGAGTGTTATGGTATCGTGAGATCTGGATATTTCTGCTGCATTCTTGTAGAATTTCTATTACGCTAAACTGATTATGTCTCCAGCAAATAATGATTTCCCCTTCCTCTTACCCAATGTAAGTCCTGGCCTCCTTTCACCGAGGGGAAGCAAATCTACTATCACAGCTATGGAACTATTGGTGAAGGAGAAATATTACTGTTCCATTCATGTATTTCCATTCAAACTGTTACATCTACGTTTAAAATGGATTCACCCTGTTCCAAGCTGTTAACTTACAGATCCCCTTTCCAACAAGCCATGTCTGATTAATGATAAGCTGCCTCATCAGACACCTGATAATGGTAATGGCTACTGAGTTGGCAGGACCTCACAAAAGTACTTAACCATCTAAGTAAATGTTTGTGCTTTGTAGAATTCTTATTGAAATGTTCATGAGATTAAATTTAATATGACGTAAACAAAAACCCCTTCAATGGTGCAATTCTTCCCCTAACAAGTAAACATATGCAATTCATTACTGTCGCTCATGTGAATTATTGTAAACATCGCTAAAACGTGTTCCATGTAGTCAATAAAACATTTCAACACACACCAATAACAGAGAGCTCCGCTAGTTTGTCGGACATGTCCGCAGGCCCCGCCCCGGCGATGTCAGGTACAGCGTTCCTCCGGCCAGTCCTTCCCGTAGCTGCGAAGTCGGTGACAACAGGCTCCACATCAGTCATCGCTGGGCCCTGTCCTCATAGCATTGTCTGGAAGGAAAAGACCGGAAGCCTATCATTAATGTACAGTTGATAATGCGGTCAACACAGTCGCCTTCAAAATGTATTTTCACCCTTGGTAATGAAAGCGAGGATACTGGGAACTGGGAACTCCAGTGTTATAGCATTGTTCACAGGAGTGGAACATGTTCATTTTCTATTTCAGAGAAATGCCAGAATTATTGGCATCCTTACTTCGAAATCGCTCGTATACTCGCCAGAACATTAGTAACCTCGGACAACTCTGTTCTGCAAGGCATTCAACTTTAATCGCTTCTTGTAACATCACCCTGTACCTCTTGAAATCAAAAAGGTTTGGTTAAATGTGGAAGCCAAGTTTTGTATATAATAATATATATTAAAATCTGCTACATGACAAACGTATTTAAGCAAAAACACTAATTTTCCCAAACCTTAAACCCCATGCAGTATACCAAGCATCTGGCTAATATATGCCCTCAAGGGAAAGATGATTCTAACAAAATCTGGGAGAAACAACTTGTCCTCCAAACCTTTAGGGAAAACTGTCGTTTTGACCCCAAAGTAGCACCATTCTATTTTTTGTGTAATTGATATTTCTTTATGAACTCTGTAATCTCATGAAACTCTATGTGCTCTATAAATGAAACTCTATGAGACATATTAGATTTTTGGATCCTGCACTTCATAACCTCAGTTCTCTTTTCTGTTTCAATACTCTATATATTGTTATGAAACAGATTTACAGTAAATATCAATAAAACACAACTTACAATAAAACCAACAGAGGGCTCATTTCACAGAATAACAGTGTAACAAATATGAATCTAATCTACTATGTATGTTAAATACAGTGTAACCCATTCCTACTAAAACATACAGTAGTCAGAAATCAGAATAATAGTCAATCCTGGGACTTTACTAAATGGGTGGTTTTTTAAACAATATAAAAAAATCGAACAACTAAAATAATATACTCTGCAAAAAAAATTAAGGAAACACGTAATCATCACAGTATAACAACAAGTCAATTAAACTTCAGGGTTATCAATCTGTCCTGATCAATGTCACCTGCTGATGCAAATTAAAGTGACAGGTGCACTAGAGAGGCAACAGCAAGACAGCCCCTAAAAAGGGAATGGTTTTGCAGGCTGTGATCCAGATCCAGGAGGAGATCCCCCAGGACACCATCCTTCTCATCAGGAGCATGCCCAGACAGTGTCGGGAGTTCATACAGGCACATGGGGACCATACACACTGCTGAGTCACATTATAAATGATTGTGATAAAATTCACGCATGTTGGCATAGCCTGTGATTTCAATTGTTCTCTTTGATTTCTCTTTGATTTGTGTGAGTTTGAATCCAGCCCCCGGTTGGTGATTTTCATTTCCATTAAGTCATTTTGTTCTCATCGAATTACACAACGTACAGTAAAGATTTTGATCTTTGATATATGTCATTCTTCAAGACTCAGTGTGCGATTTAGGTGTTACCTTGGTTTTTTTGAGCACTGTTAAATTCCAAAAGCAAAAGATTCCACCATACTCTGTGAACACACGTATGCCCGAATTCCCACACAAAGACACACACTACATTGCCTAATAAAATCTTTCAGCCATCCTTCACAGTTGGGACTCTCCAGTGGGACTATCAGGGCCATAGATAAGCACCGGCTGGATGTCACAAGCTTTAGAATTTAATCAAAACCCCCTTAGTCAACACAGGCCATTCAAGGATTAGCTCTACTTTTAACAGCGCTCCAATTTTACAACTGGAGCCCAGGTGAAGCAGGTCAGAAGGAAGCAAGCAATGGCTTTATTAGAACCAATGTCAAGCAGAACCGTCTGGACAAAACATTTAACTTT